>DWPV01004425.1:0-13633 GCA_018251915.1 Urbanus proteus proteus
TTAAAATTTGAAGAAAAAATTTCAACCCTAAGGGTGCGGAAAAGAGGGTTTGAACTTTAGTTGGTACCGAGATTTAAACTTAGGCTTATTATTAATTACATAAATACTTTCTACACTCTTAGCCCCACACTAGGATTTTATCCTGTACCATGGGTGCCATAAACACACACGAATAAACAAACAACCGGACCCAGAACAGAAATCTAAATTCATCATACTGGCTGGGATATCTGACTGGCCGGGAATCGAACCCGGGACCCACTGCATGACAGACCGGTGTGCTAACTGTTACACCACGCGGGTCCTCAATTTTCAAACGTGGTTGTAAGTCTATTACCACCATTAAACAATATTTAGATCCATAACCACAAACACTGACAAATGCGGTTCAACGGTAACTATTGCATGTTATTAATCGCATTGTAGGATTACGTTATCGTCGCGTGAAAACGAATGGGAATTTTAATAAAGATTTATATGCTTTACGCCCCGAAGTTACTTGTAAAAAGAATTAGGGTGGAAAGGATGATAAAGCAAACTGTATGTTATGTAAAATTTGAATAAATTTACGTATAAATCAAGGTAATGTAAATCACATTATAATTTTACCTGATACACTTAAACCTAAAATTGGGAATCACTTAGTGCCATATTTATTCTACAACTTGATTTTATTGAAGTGTAAAGTGGACTGGTCTTTCCATAGCTTAACAGCTCTTTTGATGTGTTGTTATTTCTTAAAAAATCTCATAACTCCTTGTCAATAACTCCGCCATGTGAGGTACATGCTAATAATATAATGCTATAAATATTCTTCCTAAATAGACAGATAGACAGATATAAAAGTATGCATTTTTGTTATAGGTATTGTGTATCTTTCATACGCACTGAGTAAAAAGTTGTTATTTCAATATAACAAACAGACACTTCAATTTTATTTACTTGCATACATCAAACGGACTTCATTTGCACCAGGTGACCCAAATTAAAAAAGAAATGTCTGCAATCTTATTTCTGCCAAACAGTCATGTACCCTTTGTCTCGTGTATAAATTTAATTTCTGACTGGATGTCATCGTTTTCTTTTACCCGAATCCCTTACAAACCCTTACGACCCTCAAAAGGTTCTATTAATATTCCGCTCTCAGTACGATCGCCTGGGGACCGGCCAATCTGTCCTGAGCCACCTAATTGTTTGCAGACACGATTTTATCGGGATTACAACGGTACATGATTCGTGTCAATCTCTTGTATTATCTCTATTGTATGTTATAGATGTAAAGAGTTCTTACAATTTCACTCTCTCCAAACAAGCACCTGATGATAAGTGGTCATAGCAGCCTGTGGACATTTGTTATCGTCCCCAGATAAGAACACAAGAACACAGTATCTGAGGTCGGCCACGAATACGTTCTTCGTGGTTCGACTCCGGCGGCACCACCGCAACACCTATTTCTGTCTTGTAACACTAGTGTAGCGCTGCTGTGTTCTGGTTCGAAGAGTGAGTTTAGGGAGACATACTTATCCAAGGCGTTCCAACTTAGTCCTCAGGGGTAGCTACGCATCTGAGGCCGATCTCAGGTAGGACTCTGATCTTATCTGGGGTTGATTACACATGTCCATGGGCGGCAGTGGTCATTTACCATCAAGTGGATTGCATGCTCGTTTGCTACTTACATATCATAAAAAGTTCAACCGGGAAGATACCACTTCTTTACCGGTTTCTACATAATTTTGCCATCCCGCATTTTATGTATTAAATGTCTTAATTTTTTAACACAAAAACCAAAATATCAAGCTTAGTTAAACTTATTATTACATATTTATTCCTTTCTTTTTATTCACCCTTCTGTTAGCGATAGTGAAACAATTTTGCATTTTAATTCAATTTATGATACAATAAAAATAATTAAAACTTAGTTCATGGAAATAAATCCGACAGCCCTTTTCCTTCTCATATTTTAATTGCGACAGTTTGACATCTTAGCAATTACGAAACATGATACTATAATAAAAAATAAAAAGGAAATACCCACATGTACTATATTTAATATAATTTATTTCATGATATTTAATACCTGAATGTCATAACGTGTGGTTTTGGAGGCTTAAACATGGTAAAGTCAATGTAAGTTATTGCGTGTATTCTTGTTTTAAATGACAAGATTATGATCATCCATAAAGTTAATTCTTTGTATCCTTTAAGTATCAGATACTTCCTGATTTATAATACTGATTTAAAAATCCTTTTATGAATGTGTATCTTTGGTTGGGGAATAACCAGATTATTTTTAAGGATGTTGTGACCATAGCTAAAATAAAGATTTTTCATTATATTAGTTAGGTTAGGTTAGGTTAGGTTCTATTGTTATTCATGTAGTACACTGACTATATACACTTTTAATCGGTGTAGGAAAATAATAAAACTTCTTTTTTCAGGAAAATCAATGTTCTTTGACCTCCATTCGGTTTTTACAGGCGGTTTTTATAACTAAATTTGCATAATCTACAAAATCATTCTCATGGTTTTCTAAAATTATTATTCTAGGGCCAACATTACCTTAAATTGAACCAACATACAAAACTAAATAAAATTGACATTTCGTCGTCTTAGCGGAGTTTTACTGCGGAACCGTGTTATCTCATCCTAAAGTTTATTACTTGCACCACCCAGCCTTGGCTTAGGAGATTAGCGAGCTTCTGATAAGGCGGTGTACACGCTTTTTGTGTGACGATTCTGTATTTTATAGGGATATAGTCGTAACTAGCAAACGTGTGTGTAGTTAATGTAATCAAAAGTTACTGACTGCTTTTATTTGACACCCAATAACAGTAACAATACAATACAGTTCCAGTGCCAAGTACATAACCTAAATATTTTGTAAATACACCTGGAAGTGTTCTGGAATAAAAATAGACGTTTTACAATAATCTTATTAGAAATTGTTGGGAGTAATTTACTTACTGGATTATATTTCAAAGAACGCCTCATGAATGTCGTCTAAATAATAAAATAAAATTACGCGACAATTTCAGATAACGCCTTCGGGTCGGTTAAAATATAATAGCGTATGATTTTTCAATGTAGATATACCTACATTTATACTTCTTTAGTTACTCCAGATGTATTTAAGATCAAAAGCTTAAAATTCTATAATGATTGATAAATTGCAATAAAACTGAGTATATATTGGTATCCAGTATACTTACAGTTTTTAATGCTATAACTCAAAGTTTACGTGGACAAAGTCGTGGGGAAAGTCAGTAGATAAAGTTGCGTGCAACATTATTATTTTAGCGACAAAATATGTGTCAGTGTGTTATCTCCCTACAGGATTCGGCCATAATACCTTGAAAGTTTCCTTGGCTCGGGGATTTTTAATTATGTCATTAAAGTGGCCTGCGCGTGCAACAAACTGATTAACTAGTTTTATAGCTATAAGGGCACGCTTCGCCATAATTTATAGGGTTTTGAGGCTTATGCCCGAAGAAACTTATGTAATATGTGCCGTGAGGTGGGGAAAATGAGGCGTTTCAACGACTTCATATGTTTGTGCCCGCTATTCCGTTTAGGGACAACTTATGTTCAGAATAAATAACCTACTTACATTCGTAGAAGGTTTTTGTACGAGTTGTAAATGTTAGGACGCTTTGAGATATGGTACGTTTTAAATAACCCGTTTACGTTGTAGTCTTTATAATTTAAATGTTAATGATCTAATTTTGTATGATAATTAGACTTGTCTAACGCCTTGATGGGTAACGTTTTGTCAGTTATTTATACTACAATTATTTACATCGTTGTTTATATAAGTCAAATTGTCAAAATTTAAAGATTCAGTAGTCTTTATAGTCTGTGTTGATACTTAAAAAAACACCCAAATTGTTATATACTTTTTACAAAGTAAAGCGAATAACGATAAAATAACTTGGAATATTAAAAGAACGATGAAAGCGATGAAACGAGTTTCGTCTGATTGGAAGCGACTTAAAAAATCAATCAATTCAGTTAAACCGAGATAATCGAATAAAAAGTCGATAGGATGCGAAATGATTTCAACCAATTTTATATTCGGAACAGCAGCAAATTTAATAGGAAAAGATTTTATTGGTCGGGGAATATTTTAATCCTACAAGTCAATCGAGAAGTAATATAAATATTTTTGTAACTGCTTTAAATGCTCGATAAACAACCGATTAAGCGATTTAAATAATGAATAAATTATCGGTTGATCACCTCACGAAATCTCTCTTATAACTTGTAATCGGCTTAAATCGACTAATCTTTTGTACCGATTTCTTGCAATCAATCCGACAAAATGAATAACGTTGAACTCTTTATAAAATAACATTATGTAAGTGTAATTTAGCCGTATTTCTGAATAATGTTTTTATATCAGTGAAACAAATTTCGGAATCGGGTCGATAGTTTTAGACATGATCTCTGACATACACAATATACATATACCTTTAGCTCTTCATAGCTATAATGATTATAGATATATTTTTATAGCTTGAATTTAATACAGAAAAGGACTATACAAGCTATATTATAATATAACTTAAAAGTATAGTAAATAGAAGTGGAAACCAATCTGATGTTTGATTTAGGGTAAGTACTTATATTACTAGGTTGGGTTAGGTTAAGTTGGAACGTTAACTAATCCGGTTTGCGCAACATTTCTTTACCTGTCATATGGTGGTCAAAATAGGAACAGAACAGGTATCTTATCATTTGATGCCATTGTCAACGTTCATTGTTCATACCTTTTTATTTGCATACCCACACATAGTACTGTGGCGCCCTCTACTCTGACATTAATAATCGAGTCATAATAGTCGTTAACTCTTCATTCTTTGAGTATAAGACCTATAGCTCTGTCTATACATATAACATTAGTTTTTATTGCAGTAACGTTGCGTAATACAATTACAGTAACTATATTGTCTGTTGTCTCGAAATGCGAGGTATTCCGGATTTCGAAGTTGGAACACATACCTACATTCGTTACGGCGAGGAATCTTTGCCAGATTCCGTTGTCACTGTGACTCCTCGAAGTATTTACTGGCACCTAACCAACAAACCAACAGAATAAATTAATTAGAGTTACTGAGTATCTAGCAAATGAAAACATAACACAATTTTGTGTATACAACGCAATGGAGATGAACTAATATGATGAAATGTAGATTTGAGAAGTAGAGTAGAAAAGAGTAGAAAATTGTCCTTAAGATGTTCATACTACTAGAAGTAGAGTAGAAAAGAGTAGAAAATTGTCCTTAAGATGTCTCATACTACTACCTTGTCCTCATACTACTACTCATGTTCATACTAAGTCTAAGATTTTTATGTGGATATAATCTTTGAGATCTGATTGTCCACTTTTAAATAATTTTATAGTAAAAATTTCAGAAACAATTTTTCGATACTTCGGAAGTAACGTTCAGCAATTGTTATCGCATAACAGATCGTCTTTGGCGACATAAAGTTTGCAACCGTGAAAGATAAACAACATTCTTGTGATCATGAACCTTGCCTTGAGCCAGTCGACTATTTATAAAAATAATTAACGCAACTTGTTCCGAACATATGCTGTCCAGGTGAAGAAACACCTGCTCCACGTCGCGAAACTTAATACAAGGCTAATTCTGAATTCTTTTTTATTAAAAATTTGCAACCCGAGACCTCAGGAGACCGCGGTCGGACGACAGATGAGCCAATTGGCTCACGGTCTATTGAATTAAAGGGAAAGTGAAAAAAAGCCTTTGTCGCTAAACCTAACGATCGATCACGTATTAAAGTCGTACTTACCTTCATTCCTTCACTTTCGTTCATTCAAAGCATAAATTCTCTTTGGAGCCCATTATTTTTGTTTCGCGCAAAGTTCGTCAAAGCGTATCGTTCAAAGTTTTCTTTTTCGCGAATAAAAAATCTAACAACATTAACTAGACGTCTTTTGTCACTCCGTTCAAATGGCAGTCATTTATTTTTGACAAGTCTAAGATTAACTGACGAAAGTGCCACTAGCTACGTCACGATTCCAAGTTAAACTTTGGGTGTAATACATACGGGCCTAAAGAACTACTTAGATATTACTTTTACAAGCCTCAACTATGCGTAATAAAAGTTACTTTATAGTGTTGTTGCAAGTAAACCATTTGACAATTTAAACATAACTTTTAGCACTTATATTTTTATTATTTTTTTATACATATATTGTACTTTGAACACAGAATAATTTAAATCTTTAATGCATATTAAATATTTTCTACACATTATTTTCAGTCTTTCTCGAATAAGACTTTTTCGTCTTCTATTTCTTTTCATTTTAAGAATTCTATATATAAATTCTTATTCAATGTGTGTATAGGGTCAAGCGAAGCGACAAGCTCTTAGGTTCTTCCTTTGTAATGTGTAATCGTGTAAACTTTCTCTCCACATAAGTACTCCTGCAAAAAACCTTTTAAGTTAGAAAGTTTCATTTGCTAAACAGAAACTTGTGCTACTAATCTATTGTTATACAAAATCTCACATGCATGCATGAAAGGATAAAAAAGAAAGATGGAGGTCTCGAGGAGGGTGTTGTTAACCTACTTAAATCTGCATAGGGTGTCTTCCCGAGGTTTGGGAGCCGCTTTAAGAGGTCTAAGAATTCTAAGAGGCATAAACAAGGACCTATGCCTTGTTTTGTCGGTTTATCGTATATTTTTAACTAGCTTTTGCCCGTGGCTCCGCGCGTGTTAAATTGCATGTAAACCTTTTTCTTGAGTCACTCTATCTATTAAAAAACCGTATCGAAATCCGTTGCGTAGTTTGAAAGATCTAAGCATACTTTGAAACAGACAGCGAAAAGCGACTTTGCTTTATACTATGTTGTAATGATAGTGAAGTGTTTCAGTAAATAAGGATTTCATATAACTTGATTCTGATGAAATCAATAAACTTTTCAATCATTCTTCGTGCAGCCAGTCTATATCATAGAAGTTAAGTTGAACAACTAGTAGAGCTAATAGAGATACGGACAGTATGAAATTAAATTTTCTCAGATGGCAGAAATAATAAAATGAACACATATGCATACAATGATTAGATTTAAGAGAGATAGGGACAGTTTCAAATTAAATTTAGTTAACAAACGAAGCGACCGTGTGTCAGTCGTAAGAAAAAGAAAACTTTCATTTTTACGCCGTCCGGATTCAATATCGACGCGGCTTGAATGAGTTCGGGGGTGGAAAATCGTTAATCATCCCTTTGTTGGATTTTTGTTACGGCCTAACTCGTTGTTCGCTTGTTTGGCCGCCATTTTTCCTTTGCAAAAGTGAGGCCTTTAGTCTTGACGAATTGTTTTCATAGGAAACCGAGTTCGAGGGTAGATAACGGTACCGTTCAGGATTTCTGTTATTGTTTTTTGGGATTCCATCTCTTGTAATAACACGATTTGGGCGCGCTCTTCTGCTAAACTGATAACGCTCTTTCAGCGTTTATCTCAATATTTTTTTGGGCTTCAATTTTGCAAATGAAAATTATTTTAGAAAAGTGTGAATCGTGAAATTGTTAGTGGTATTTTTGTCTTGCTGTATGTAATATAACTTGTATAACTTGAATCATAAGACTGGATGGATTATACGTGATGCTATGATTGGATTTAAAATTAGATATTTTATATATTTTAAGTAGCAAATAAGCTTGCAGTTACGTCACAAAGTTGCCCCTGTATATCTATAACCGTAATGCCGCCTCATATAAATCAGCCGGGATCCAGGTCCTTCCTTCGGAACGCAAAAACTGCTTCACGCAATAAAGAGGTAGGTTTAAGTTTAAAAGGTACGGTTTACCTTTCTGTTAAAACCATACTGGTTCTACTTTTCAAAATATCATTTTTTTATTTGAACCTACTACTAAGTAGGTACTCGTACGTACTCGTATATGTGATTACTTTATAGAATTGTATAGTGCATGGTTTTAATTAGTTACTCTGCGCAAATGCCTAACTCAATTTACATACATTTATTTGTTTACACACAAAACATAACCTAGTTTGTATAGTTTAAGCTTAGACCTAAATCAGCTGGTACATTGTAGTGACTTATATCCAGCAATATAGAGTAACTAGTATGGTACTATATGTGTAGAAAGAGAATTTATGAAGTGTATAAAGGTTATCGACCGCCTTCGCATATCAGTGTTGTGGTAGCAATTAGTTTAGAAACAAATGACGTCACGGTCGAAGGTTATCGGTACCACCCCGGTTCACAGCTTTTTGGGATGAAATCAGCGAAAATGTTTCACATACCTTCACTATTAAAAGTAAATGTTTTAGAAAAAAAAAGTTAAAAGAATCTAATAAAATAATTTGAGACTTTCACATAGTAATAAACATTTTTATGTTTTTTTATTTAATTTATTACTTATTTAAATTATCAGAAACAATAAAATGTACTTATGACACTTAGAACCTATCAGTTTTATTTGGTACGTTTAAATTCCATGGTCAGTGTTTAGATAATTTTAGGATAATTTTCCCCCAATACAACAACAATAAGTAAGATATCACAATAAAATCTTAGAGATTAATGATAATACAGGAAGTGTACATAAATTACGTTCCGCTTGTCGCTTGTAACACACACCACGCGCCACACAACTGTGTCAACAGTCAGATAATTCGGTAGCTCAGAGAGGAATGTTTTCTTATCTTAGGTTCGCGACATCGGGCTCTTTGACGAACTTGTAATGACCAATCGGTCATTAGACGTTTCAAGTTCAGTTCTGTAATGGCTCTTCCAGTTTGTAAAGCTTATAGCTTAAGGTTGTTAGAGATACGTAGAAATGGTTTTGTAGGAATCTGTTTTGAAGATACATCTGATTGGATATTTGATGTCGTCGTGGGAAAAGTAACATCAAAAACCTTCGTTTCAAAAATATTTTATGTGTACAAACATATATTAATTTAAACCCTTATTAATGAATTGAGAATATTATGGAAACTTTGAAATAAATACTAGTCATGAAGTATTTTAGCTTTAAAACTAGGTAAGTACTTATCATTATACTCGTAAGTCTGTATAATGATACATAGATGTATGGTGATAAGACAAGTTAGTAAGTATTTATTTAGTATTTTTTTTACCGATGATACAATTAATTTCTAATCATACTAATAATATTATCATAACAGTTTCAGTTTGTATTAGTAAATATGAATGACCAATCAATAGTGATCATATCCATTACATCCAACAGCAATAAGGCAAATAGATACGGTGGCGGCTTGCAGTTGAATCACAAAGAGTTCTACCACTGTATTGAAGCAGTTTTTTTACTTTCACTGAGATCCAACGTTAGGTTACATTTCACCCCAAAAACCGGTAGGTATTTCAATGCACGCAGAAATAGTCCACAGATTTGGCAGCCCCTGTGCACAGATTAAAAAACGCGAATGGAATAGCTGAATATCTTTTAGCCAAGCTTTGAACTTGGCCGCGAGCGTTGACCTCACACTCGTACTAGTATACTAGCTACGTAATACAGGTAATACGGGGTATGCGTAATACGTATTTATAATTCTAATTGTAAATAGTGCCGCGTAATGCGTATTTATAATTGTGATTGTTATAATGTGTGGTGTGGTTATTGCGAGGAGTGAATTATGTGGGTAATGTAATTATGGCGGTAGTAATAGTTATTAGTAATTGCATTTAGTGTAACGCAGTGGTCAATTTTGTGACCATATTCCATAGATTTTTTACTTTATTATTCACATAAAATATCCAGTCAACTCTAAGCTTAAATACAAATATATCTAGATATTGACAACACCACAGTCACGTCTGTTCGAAGGTGTTATAAATTGTATTTACGTCTCGATTGTCAACGCAAGTCAGTACGTGCGAAACCAAACGCTTAGTCACTTCTAGGATGTAACTGTCATATTGAATTGTGTTTTGTAAAGCTTAGTGACAGGCTAAATATATTATAGAAAATACCCCATTGTATATATAATAGATCTGAACATGTATAATAAGTAAGTACTAGTCAAATAATCAAAACAAATAGAATCTTTTTTTTTGTAGTTGCAGAATAAAAATAACTTTTAAGCCTATAAACATTTTTAGATGAGAAAAATGAGCATGCAGGTCGTTTGGTGGACTACGGAAACTGCCGTCAAATCGTCAATACTCCAACTAAAGTCGAAGCTCTATGTGCGTTGCTGTCCAGAAACAATATTTTGGCTTAAAATTAGATTTCAAAGAATAAGGGATCCCAACACACTTTGGAAAACCCTTTACTATTTCTAGATATAAATTTTGTGTCTATCTTAGTTTTAGAAAGTTCTATTTCTAAATACATAGATATATCAACCAGATATTGACTGGAAATCATTCACGCTCGTCCAAAGGCGTTATAAATCGTATTTACGCCCGATTGACACATCGCACTTTGAGGCCAATGTGACGTGAATCCAAAAGATATCGTATATTTTATTCATTTGCTAATACATAAGTTACTGTTTACACTGAGAAGGCGATAGAGCTATTTGTAGCTAGGCTCTGGAGGTATCAACGTCACATTTATTTCTGTCTAATAACAGCAGTGTTTTGAAGGGTGTAAAAGAGACATTGATAAGAGGCGTTTTGAACTCGGTTTGTCTTCAGGGGTATCTACCTATGTGGTCGACCTCAACTTGGAATTTTATCGTGGTATTGGGCCAAATAAAAGGTTTCCATGAGAGGCAGTGGATATTTATCACCAAGTGGTCTGCATGCTGTCTCTAAATTTTCATATAAAACTTCTTAAACGTTGATATCTTACAAATAAAAGAAGGTTTTTATATCTACAACCATGATGCAAGTCTCAAGAAAAGAACTTAGTCCTGTTAAAATAATATTGTAAAGCGTTTACAAAATGCGTAAAATATAAAATAACTCTTGCGATATTAAATTTTGTAGTAACAATAATGACGATTTAGATTTTTTCTTTTATTTTACAAAATGGTACTCTGCACTAAAACAAATTTTCCTTAATGGTCTAGTAATCATTCAAAACATTTTAAAGCAAAGTCATTAGAAGAATATCTTTAAACTGTAGTAAAACTGCTCTAAAATTTGTATTAAGTTGCACAAAACTTTAGCACTAAAAGCCTCCAGCTAAATTTCGACAACTGTAAATTCAGTATTGTTGAAGATTTTATTATTCTTTGTACGCACCATTAGTTTCTTCAAATTTAACGAGAAATATTTTAAAGCACATGTACGATTTTACAGTGCTTTACAGTACTTTAAAACACAAGGACACTAGGGCATCTTAAAAACAAGGATTTGTGCAAAGTTGCAACTACATATTGATACAAATATTTGAGCATTATAGATAACATACTTTATTATGACCATTTTTAATGACCAATAGTAATTTGGATTTACTATTAAATGTTTTTGCGTTGACCATAAAATGCGAAAAAATATTATCTGTACTCATTGACTGCCACAGGAAATGTATGTGGTCATTTAATAATGAGTTTACCGACTCCGCAACATATGAATTAATATTAATGGCTCGTTATTTTATTTTTAATCTCAATAAAAGCAAATTTAATGTTTGTTTTCCACGTAAAAGCTGGATAATCCCAATTATGTATGAAATGTTATGAGTCGTTATCGTTTTGTGCAATGAAGCACTGATACAATGTTTTGTTTACTGGTAAAATGTTATCGTATAATGTTTATTTTCTCTATATTGTCAACAATTTGAACCAGCTCGCAGTTTGTGTGGTCTACAAAGTTTAACAATGTCACAGTAGATAGATGGATGGGTGACCGCTAGTGCCTAAACTTGATCTACGCTGGAAGCTTCGCCCATGTCAAGCTGTCCGTTACATTTTTACGTAACGTTGTATAGCAGTTAGTAAATCTTTCAAACCTTGTAGGCAGTTTGTAAAAAAATAAATGATTATCAGTAGTACCTAATAGTTTTTGCCTAAAAGTAATGTTCGTCTAGTCCACATGATAAGTTAAGTAAGTTATCATTGTCACTTAGAATCCTATCTCTCTTCTAAATCTCAGGTAATAATCTTCAAATATAATTTATCACCGTCACTAATGCAATACTATCCTGAGGACAAAAAGCTTCGCGTAAGTGTCGTTGTAAATCATAAAACCCCAATCACCCGTCACACAATTTAGCTAAAACCCTGAAAAACCCGCACTGCAATAAATAAATATTCCATATTCAAAAATACTGAATCCTTGCCACGCAACTTTGCAATGCAACTTTTTCGGTTCGTTCGGAAGTTTTGTTTTTCAATTGTCCATCACGGATTGCGGCAGTTTTTAATCGTTTCCGCACGTAACCGCGGGCTGTTCTCGACATTCGCAATTAGTTTGTTTCTGATTCGCGAATGCGATTTGCAATTGTTTTGTATAACGGTGCGCAAGACTTTTAGATTGCCTTTCGTTAATATACGTTAAGTATTTCGAAAGGTATGCCTTATTGAATGTATTTTGGAGGTATTGTAGCGTTTTAAGCTGTTATAAAGATAATTCTAATGGCAAATGCTTATAAGAAAATTTTAAGAGGTTCAGTTAGTCCATCGACACTTTTATGTAGGTACGGTTTGGAGTTAAAGAAAAAGCTACATTTATGCAATAAGTAATATTTTATACCTCTAAAGTAAAATTTAGAGAGTACAGTCTGGATACTATTACATATTCCCAAATAAAAATAGTACACAATTATTTTAACAGATTACTACGATTTTTAAAGAACAAACTACAGAGGTAGGTTCATATATCATATGGAATCACAAGAAGATTCAATAATTTAGCTTTAAAACAATCTATTCAATATTTTGACATTCGTAGTTTAATAGGTGAGACTTTGCTGGTAGCGGATTTTGTTTTTCAATTGTCAGTCACGGATTGGGGCCGGTTTTAATCGCTTGGCGCGTATAACCGCGGGCCGTGTTCTCGACATTCACAATTGGTTTGTTTTAACCAAGTTTCGGTGAGAAATATATTCCTCTTATTAATTGTTCTTTATAATCTAATTGACGTAAATGTCACTTAAAAAAGTTTCACCAATATTCGCGATTGGTTTGTTTTAACCAAGTTTCGACGATAAATATATTCCTTCTACGAATTGTTACGTTTAATTCATCTATGGATAAAAGCCGCATACAGATGTTTAATCTAAGTGAATCATTACTGATATAAATAACTTAATAATAATATATCCATTACAATCTCAAAAACGATATACAGTTATAAATATATATTAATTCAAGAAACCTAATTCTTTCTCGGACATTTTCCTTACGCAGCTGAAGCAATAATCAAAAGCAAAAACTTTTTTATATGGGTCACAGTGAATGAGAATTATCAACAGTTAATTATTTACTCTATATTAATATAAATAATTTCTAGAGTGAAGTTATTAATAAACCTTTTGTCTCGGTGTTAGCAGTCAGCTTTGCGAGTCACGCTTAAAGTAGGTTACGATTGATTGGCAGTTGGCCCCTGTTTAATAGTTTTTGTATATTTCTCACGTATTTATTCACTGTATAAATAAAATAATTTTTAACAAAAAAAAGAACCGACTTCAAATACATGTAGATATATAAATAAACAAAATGCGCTAA
>DWPV01004426.1:0-13633 GCA_018251915.1 Urbanus proteus proteus
ACATTGTACGAAGGAATATCGGTAATATATCAAGTTATAGTTACATGTAATATTACAACTTATTACACTTTCAAATTGACATTATTTAAAAGTTGGTTATTTTTGGAATTTCCTTTTTTAATAGTGCCGAATCTATTTATTTTAAAATATCTATGTACCTATTAACATTGCTATTTACCATTCAAGTGTATGTTTAATTTCAACCATACTTAATGACTTTTGGTGATACAACATCTTTGGGAGTCTAATAGATATTGTACTCGTAGTCTTAATTATTAAACGCTTTAAATATTAACATGTTGCTAATTCCTAATTCACATAATCCAGCACATCATCTATTTCTGATATAAGACGCTTTTACGTCCATCAAAATGTCTGTACAAAGTTAATTGAACGAGAAAATCATATACAATAACATATTATCCATTATCCATGCTAATTATTCTCGTATTATGCACCATTGAAAAAAATTGAATGAAACTTATTAAAGTAACATTACGTGCTTTGAAATGAGAAATTCTAAGTATTTCTGGGCAACCATAATATACAGGGTGAATTTTTTCAAATAAATATCACAGGGGTATAAAAATTCAGGTGTGACTTTTTTTTTTAATGAACTCGTGCGATTGCCGGCCAGGAAAATAAGTTTTTTGAAAAACTATTTATGTAGTTTTAGTTATTATCAAAATCGACCTCGTAAGTCCTTTCATTATTTTTCGATAATCCTTATAATTTTGGATTTCTCCATCCACGCAAACTTGAAATATTCACCTTGTATATTTGGTGAAAAATGAACTTGTGTACGAAAAATCTGTACTCTACCTATCTTTTACTTGTAAATCATTAGATTAGACTTTGCATGGTCATTTGATACCAAACATTACACAATAGTAAAACATATAGATATTTTTTGGCAAAATATTTATACATTTCGTAAACACATTGGATGAGCTGCATTTTTATTAAACAATCAAGTTTTTTTTCTATTGACAAAATATTATCATAGTAATTTTAACAATCTTCGCAATGAACAACATCAGAATTATTCCTTTATCATTTTAGTTTTACAATTCCAATGAATTCAATAACTTTATTAGTCGTTGCCTTTATTTATTATTCCACTTAAATATACTTAAACATACTGTACTGTACAAACACTGCTTACTACATTTATCACTAAGAATAATACTGCATGCATTCATCACATTACTATAGATATCTATTTCTTTTCTCTTTATCTCTTAGGATTTCTATAACTGACTGACAACTCTCCTTGAAACATTACATCTTAGCCTTAATAGCCTTAAGTTTATTGGCTATGACATTCAGTTCATAATTAAATATTAAAACTACTTCCATTTATTTAATTTAAGAGTCCGTTTGAGTTTCCATATCATCTACGTGTCTTGTTAGAGATGTTTCTAATTCACCGTCGCTGTTATTTGAATCTGTGTCAGCTGAAAATATAAATTTAAAATTAATTCTGATCCTATTATTACTTAATTACAACGAAATGTAGGACATATTTTATGTATATTTAACACCTCAGATAAATAAAGTAGGTAGATCTATCATTCCTAACAAAAAATGAAGCCATTTTTAAAATGGTCGGGCTATAGATGTGATTATGTGAGGGTAAATAAACAAAGAAACTAACAAGAAAACACGCTAGTTTTATGTAAGTGTGTGCGTATAAATACATGAAAGTAGCGTGGTTTTTTGGCTTCACTCAAATTATCTGAGTTTAACACGTGTAAAATTTAACATGTATAATGCGTAAGATAAATGTAATACGAACAAATTTGTGAAAATCGTGGCGTGATTTAAGAGGAAGGTTTATATATAATTTAACACGCAAAACTGCGTGAAAAAGTTATAAATAGATGATTATAGCACACAGAATTTAAGATCATCCTTACCATGTGGCCTGGTGTCCAAAGCCAGAACAGCTAACGGTGCATCATCAAGGACTCCCGACCACCTCGCAGCCAACACCCTGGATCCCCGGTGTCCTCTCACCACCACAGTGGGCACTACGCTTTGTGTTATTGAAGACCCACTATACATTGATACACCTACGCTTCTTCGCATTATTGTGCTGAAAAAATGTGATGTACTGTGAATTGGTTTTTAATATGATATTTCTTGACTAATCTTGATAAAACTTTGCAACTTGTTTCGATAAATAGCTTGGACTCCCAGCCAAATAAAATCTATCTCATCGGAGTGTTACTGGCAATTTGCTTGTATATGTTCAAGTGTGTCTAAAATGCCAATATAGTACATTAATATATTCTCAAAAAAAGATTATACTTACTTCTGTTCTGGGTCTCGTCTTGGTCTAGACTTCTTCCTGCATATGACTACTAACGTCACACATAAGGTCGTCAGAATAGTCAGCATCACCAACGCAAGAGACGCTCCTATGAGTAAAGCGACACCATTGTCGCTATTTGAAGGCGGTTGTGGCGGCGCAGGTGTCATAGTTTGAAGAGAACCTTTAAAACATTTAGTATTACTGACTTTCTTAAATTAATCTATTAAAGTTAAATTTCAAACAATCCGATTATTAATAAACGCCCTGGTCTACAGATTCTGATAAAAACAAGATGGACTGAAGTCCAAGAGAACACTATTCAAATATAATTGATGACGTAACTGCCTACTAATTCTGGTATTAACCAATAAAATGTATCACATAATTCACATAACATCTTTTTATCGGACTATCATATTATTGTCCCTATATAGAAATGACAAATTTAAACTAAAAGACTTACCGGACCTAATTTATTTCTACATTAGAAGAAGGAAATATTACAGGATATTAGAGGATAAAAATACTCTATAGAAAGAATACAAAGAATTTACATCATTATGAACAATAAACATGTTTTTCGTTACCTGGTCTATCCAAGTCATCTTCAGACCGTATCGGTATACTGTGCAATGCGGCTGGTCTTTGCGACCTTCCGCGAGGAGTCTCCGAGTAGACGAGGAATGTATACCGTCCCGGTGATAACGCGTCAAGTGGAAACTGGGGCATCACGTCGTTGCTTGCTCTATAAACCGCTTCTGTTAATCCTCTTCCGGATAATATACCCTGGGATAGGAAACTTATTATAAGTTTAAGTAATCAAGCAATAAAAGTAATACTTTGTCAAATTGTTGTTAATCAGTTAAATTTTAATATGTTACAAAAATATAAGAGAATATATGATTTTTAGTTAAATTTCATTCGGTGAACAATTTGAAACCACAAATGGGTATACTCCTTTAAGTGATGTAGATATTAGGAGATTTTTTTCGATAAGAGTTATCTACAATAGGATTAGTTTAGTGTAAAGACAGTGGTGGTAAAGGTGTCATATGTGATGATTTTTAATTACTTTTTCCAAAAAAGCGTTATGAAAGATAGTAAGAATAACAAGAAGAATATGAGGCTTAATCCTGAAGAAGCCTATACTTTTCAATTGTTTTACAAAAATAATTATGAGTTTATTGAGTACAACTAAATAAGTAATTCTAAATAGATTAGTTCGAATTCTTCCATAAACTAAATTATTTTATCCACAACCAAAATAATAAATTAGAGACTATAAATCTAGTGATAACGACGAACAATCAAACCATTAACAATGCACCTACAAGCAAACGCAATCCAGTAAACTTGTGTAGTAAATAGATTAGCACAATCCCAAGAAAGTTAGTATCACCAAGCTCAGTTCAACCAAGCTTCTCCACCACCTCACCTGGTCGTTCATGGTGGCCTCATCTCGCACCGGTGCGTTGTGGCGTACCTCGAGCGCCTCCAGGATAAAACGCTGGGGTAGACCACCGTCGTGGCCGGGATCACAGCGGAGAAACTCGTTTTCTACTTCGCAGTTGCTTGGCGGCTCTGGTAAGGCTAGTGGAAAATACATCAATTTGTTCAATTTTGCTGCTCTGATCACGCACGTTGTTAAGAATACGAGAAGTTGAGAAGAAGAGAAATAGGTGTACATGAACTCTTAGTATAAACTTTGTGTATCTTATAGAGCTTCTGATCAGGCTCCAGGATTTAAGACGATTCTTACGTCGAGTAGAAGTTCATAAGTTAGGTAATGAATAATAACTTCAAATGGTTTTTTTTTTCATTCTTTTTGTAGGATAGTGTATGAGTAAAATGTAATCACAGACGGACTTATTTGAAGCATTACTTGCATCTTATTCTATTGTTCATGATAATTCAGCGACAAAAATAAATATAATTCATTACCCGCAGCTACAATCCTAAACAAACAAGGCTCTCTCTGATCCCCTACATCATTGCTAGACCAACAGGCGAGCCAGCCTAAATCTTCATCACCATCATAAGGCAGACCATGAATAGCTGTGCTGCTCGATCCCATTACTGTAACGTTAGATGCTGGAATCTGAGGACAAAGATATGTTTTAACAAATTCTTCTGTCGGCACTTAAGGACTTACAATTCCAGGAACAACTTAGCAACGTGAATATTTTAGATGCCATGTGACTTTCAGCTAAGGCGCCGTTGCTCTAAATATTTCTTAATTTCAAAATTGTTTTGTCACTTTATTTCTATTTGATATTCTTGCTTATTGTATGATACATGGAATTACTTTTAACTACCATTAATCTTACTTAAAGTGTACATAAATTATTATGATATTAGGTACATAGACATAATGGAACCACCTTCAACGACGATTACTCTTACGTAAAAGTGGCAATAACTTGTTTGTAATACAAATAATCTACACGTACCGGCAGAACATCCTTAGTGCCGTTGTAAGTCCAGTAGAACCTCAATGGTCCAGCGTCTCTTGAAGACGGAGCTGACACCGAACACCTGGCTCTGACTTCACCTCCTGGAGCACCTGCCAGTTGCTGCACCACGCTCCCGGCTGAGCATTCTGGACGAGCTACAGAAAGATACGTTATCTTTATTCATAGGATAGAAGTAGCAAATGAGCATATAGCCCAGCTAATGGTAACAATCACTGTCCTTCATGAACAATCGTAACCGATTTCAAATAGAAAAGGAGTTATGTCGTCAATCTCAGTCAATCAGTCAATCTCAGATGCTTTGCTGAAGACTCAGATGGTCGTCTCTAAGTGAGCTAGCAACTACTTCTGCTCAAGTGGTGAAGTGGTCATTTAAATGCTTACGAGATTGCTGGTTAGAATACCGAAAGGTATTTGTGGCTCGCATTAATAACAACTTTAATCCTATTTGATTTGGTTTGTTCATTACAAAAATGATGAAAATTCCAATGATCACTTAAGATCAGGTGGATTTTATTCTCATTTAATAAGTGAAATTAATAAAACAACCTTAACATCGGCGTCTTTACATACTTTGAGATTCAAATCCTGGAGTTATGTCAGCACACCTTTAATTTCACAAAGTTACGCCCTCGTTAGAAATTAATTACTACAATAGTGAAGAAAACATCGTGAGAAAAGTTTATTATTATTCACATATTCACTTTTGCTACGGTCTCATTAAATCCTCGGATTGTAAGGATTTAAGCCTACACGAAATAAATATTAAACAAACTTAGCAACATTTTCTATATTTTACGTTGTCATGGAAATAATTAAATTTAATTAATTGTATTTAATTATACTTTGAAACACTCGCAATAAACTTAGAACATAGTTTAATTAGTTTCGGACGCCCGGCAGAAATTAATTCTAAATAGTTCACAAACAGTTGTTCTCTGTTATGAAACAAATTAATTTATTTGATTTCACGCGTTACGATTTCATTGTACGTAACATTATAAATAGAGCAATGTTGTTATTTTATGCCGCGTTTTACTAAAATTACTATTTTTGGTGGTAGTTATATAAACTATTCAGTCCCTGTAGTTCCGGGACCAGAACAGGGCTACGGTATCTCCTGCCTGTCGTTAGCAGCACCAGACAAGAAATCATGAGCTTTTAAAAAAAAGTATTTTTTACATAGGTTACGATTTTTTTTTCCACTAGACGAGGCCTCAAAATTATTCAGCATGTTGCCGTAATGCGATTGCAATAGATTTTTTTACTCAATTTTCAATAATAAATGGCAATATTTTATTTATTTTTACGACATATACTTACACAAAATATTTAAAGTCAATGGTTCACTTAGTCCTGTGCCTTCAGAGTTTCTTGCTCGACATCGGTATCTCCCTGAATGATGTCGTCTTAGACCTGTTAGAATCAACTTGGCGCCCTCCACTGCAATGCCTCCTATTGGATCGTCCCGAATCAGATGATCCTGTTGATAAAAAACATTAAAATAATTATACATTATCTTAAACTGTGGTTGCACCACCGCTAAGCTAATTTCAGGCAAAAAATGGGTATTGTTAGTGGGGTAAGATTAATACATATCTATGTATGTATAAGCGAGGTATTGCGACTTAGTTCACAGGGATAGCTACGATCGATATTATATTAATTTAATCCCATTAGACGTTAATTAGACAATTACCCGTATCGTCTTTCTTCGATTTTATAAAAAAGATAAAAGTATTTTCTCTCTATTCCTATTATGACCCATTTTAATTAATTTTCGTCAATAACAATCGGTTACAAGTATGGGTCATTCCTTTGAAATTGTAGTTTCATAGTTTCATAATAAGAAAATATTATTACGTACTCAGAATCGAGCAACGTGCCATATCTATCTACCTCAAAACTAATCTAAACATGAATGCAAAACGTGACCTTTCTCAAACAGAAATCATATTGAGCACCTGTCTTACCATCAACGACGAGCGATGAGCGATAGTTCACTTTTGGTTAATTGCCTTATTATGGTCATATAAGAAGCAGAAGTTAGTCAAGTAAAAAAGAGTTCTATGACGTTAAAAAAACCATCAACCTTCTACCCTTTAATTTTATAAACGTAGTAGAACCTGTCATAGTTTGAGCGCACCGTCATACTTATTTTTTCCTCGGAACAACATTGAAATGAAGAATTTGGCACTCGATAGATATCTAAATGAATAATTTGGCAGTGGGTAGATTATCTAATGAAGAATTTGGAAGACGTCTTGATGAAGAATTCGACATTTGGCTCCCATCTCTTTGTGTATGACTTGGTTTTATAAAAAGAATAATTAAAAATTGAAGTGTTTGTGTTCACCCTTCACTCACTGTCTGTAACGTATGATCGAGAAACAAAAAAACCGTAATATTGAATTATATTTATATTATATCCTAGGGGATCCATTCTTATCTTGTATGTAATATTATATCTCAATCGTGTTATGAGTATCATCTTATTTTTTTCAATTGATACGAAAAGCGACCAAGTTTTCATCGCTTTTCGTAAGCAGCTTGGTTGTGAGACAAATCAGCAAGTTTATAAGGAAAACAGTTTCTCTCAAACTGTGCGATTTATTTAGTGAAGCAATTTAACAGTGCCGGCGAGTTAATGGAATGTTATTATAAGTTATTACTTTCTGTCAGTAACAAATTGGATTTTGCTAAGTATTAATTGAACACTCATTAACGGTAGTTGGTCACAAGTTAATTAGTCACCGGCTTTAATATTAACTGGGGGATTTAAACGTAGTAGTGCTTCATGCCGTGTGTAGGTCTTAAAGCACCATTTCGTCTCTTGTAGTCGATGTCCTAAGGGGTGATTTAAGGCCAGAAAATGGTTATCAGCGTTCTTCTGACATCAACACCCACTGCAGTCGCAAACTCGCAATTTTTTGTATGTATTTATAAGATTTAGCTATCAATGCAAAATATGGAAAATAGGCAAACAACTCGTCATTACAAAAGAACAATATTGCTACAGTCATATTTTACATAGAAGTTCCATTCGAGGTCTGATAGTATTTAGGGTTGAGCATGCTTGCAACAAACATTAAATATTGAGAGGGTATATTATGAAGCGCGCATATTGAAAGTTATATGTGGATCAACCCTTAACAAGTTACCTTAAACACATAACCAGTTTAGACCCAGCGCCTATTATCTCAGATCCTAAGCAAACTCCATTACGCCGGCTTCTTCGGTTCTTCGTTAATTACAATAATAAATCTCATCATAACAGTGTATCAGATGATTTTCTCATTGAGCTCTTTGACTACTTTTATCTCGATTCTAGATTTCAGCTCAAGTAAACATCTAAATCAAGAATGATGATGACCTTCTAGGTCATGATCATAAAGAAAGGAAGGTAAAGATCTAGTTTACCTGACCAGGGATCGAATTTGGAATGTTTCATGTTTTGTGTGTCATGTATGTCTATCCTCATCTTCATCTGTCAATGCCATAACGATTTTAAAGTTGAATAAAACTCTATCAAATTACAATAGATCTAGATTTTGTTTATTGCATCACCTCTTAAAATAGATATTGTTACAAAGGGTTAACTGAATGCCTGATGAAATTCTTTGTTAGAGAATCATGGGTGAATATAAAAATATTGTGGAAGATATTAATAAATACAACAGCAAAAATGTCAGTTTAGAATCTTACCTCTGATCCTCTATAAAAAGAGAAGTTGTAAGCAGGAGGTGAGGCGTCAGCAGAACACAGCAACTCAGCATCTTCGTCTTCGCGCAAGAGATGTGGCTCTTTCGGCTCGATGAGAGAAATCTGGGCCACTGGTGGATCTGTTGGAAAATGTTTTATTTAATAACTAGCTTTCAAAATTCAACTTCATGAAACTGTCACTGCCGCTGATTGCATTTTTTACAAGATAATAGAAACTACAGGTTCAAATGTAGTAACAACCATCGTAGTTTGGTTGCATTGGTATCACCTTCGTTCATAACTATCATATAACATTAGTGACAAGCGCTACTGTTTGGGCTTAAAAAGTGTAATGATAGAGATACACCCGAACAGTTATCCTAATTAATCCGAAAAGGAAGAAACGCATCTGCATCCGACCACAAAACTTCACTAACAAATGTTATAATTGCACATTTGAAATATAAAACGAGTTAAAAATTCCATATTCAACTAATATTCTCTCAAATCCCCCGCGTACGTACCAAAAGCCGTTTTGGCTTTGTATTATTTAAATTTGCTACTCCATAAGAAAACTGCAATTATAGGACCGTAAAATCTTTATGGCTCTTGCAACTTCCAGTGTCTAGACGTTAACAACTCTTTATGGGTTTATGAGCTGACAATGCAGCGAGTTTAAGAGATGTGATTCACTCTTTCTTCGCTTCCAATGTAATATATGTATAAGCAGCCTGGTAGTATGAAATTCAACTTTCCTCTAAAGATATTTTTTTATAAATAACTAGTATTTGCTTGCGGCTTCGCACGCGTTAAAACAGATATAAACCTTTCTCTTGAATCACTCTATCTATAAAAAAACCGCATCAAATTCCGTTGCTGTTTTAAAGATCGAAGCATACATAGGGACAGACAGCGGACAGCGACTTTGTTTTGTACTATGAAGTGATAAAGATTTGAAACTTCATGTGAATAACAACATTCAACATTTCGCAAAAAAATCTTAGATGAAAGTGGTGGTGGTACATTTTGGGAGGGCGTAGATGGCTTATAATTGAGGGGCTTTAAGTGGTTATGCATGTCTATGAGCGATTAGGTCATTTGCCTCATGCAATTCGTTAAGTATGATCTTAAAAAATAGCAATGGTGTCGCGATCGATCCACAAAAACTTCTATCGTCACAAATACTTCTACAAGACCTGAAACGTTAGGTTCAGAAATTCCAAATTCAAATTCACATCCCGATCTTTAGGCATCCAGCTCGTCGTAACTAAGGTAATTATCGTCACAGCCGAAACGCTTACATCGCGGCACCGAGTTGCAGAGTATCATGTGGCATGGCGCCAAACGTGACTCGATACGGAATCTCGTTGGAACTTTTGGAAGATCTGAGTTTTTTTAATAGATATATTTTTTTCTTTATCTATTTTCTAAATTTACGAAATGGATATTATACGTTTATGAATCTTTCTTTTCAGTGGTTAATATTTGCATGTACTACCGGGTCCACTCGCACACACTTGCATCCCATAGCAAAAAGACTGCAACGAGTAATTTAAGTGTACGCATGAGACACGCTTTATACACCCGCGCAACTGGAAAACGGTCGTATGTTATGACAGAAAAATATCATGCTGTTTTTAATATTTGTCTCTTTTGTGTTTGGAAGTATTTTCGGTATAGGTACATTTTTACTTTTTAAACAGCTAATACATTGAAAAAATCGAAAGGTTCATTTCTACATTTACACGTATCCGAGTAACGATTCCCTTAAATAAAATATGATCAATTTATTAACCTTGACGATAAGATGTCAATATTGAAAATCTAGTTCTATTAATTATCTGGATAGGTAGACATTGCTAGTTAAATAAAAACTTGTAGAAAGGAAAAATCGATAAGTAAATAGAACTTATATTCATTGAGTACACGCGAAGTAAACACAGTCTTCGATTGTCTGACTCCGCAAATATTGGACTTCTCTCGGAATACCAAGTACGTAATATATCTGTTGCCGTCCGAAATGAAGTTTCTAGATATTTTATGGCATTGCAGCAACGAACAGGGCCATTTATGTAAGCAGCTCCATAAAGAAAGACTGCAGGTTATTAACTACTTTTCATTCACGTTGTATGAAAATGTTTGGTCACATCTCTCACTATGAACACTTCAGCGGCGCTTAACTACATATTATGCTCATGTTCTCACTGACTAGCTCATTTAGTTTAAATAATCCAAAATAATTCAATAACCTTTTAATGTCTACTGCTGGATAAAGGCTCTGTTCACTGGCGGTTTCTGCCAATAACCACTGGGCGTGGCATGCGTGTTGATGACCGCAGTTTGTGTTGATGTTAGACATAAAGAAACTGCTGTCCATCTCCTGGACTTTTAGTCTTAATTACCTCTTACGATAACTACAGGAAGAAGGGCATACTCACACATTACATCAAATGTTAAGGAATCTTCTAAGGTGTGTGCTGGGAACCAAGGGTTAGAGATGCGACAGACCAGCTGTCTACCGCTATCTTCTCTTCTCACTCGCCAAGTTAGGATGCTTCGCATTATCTCGCCATCTACTTCCATCTGTAAACAATATTGACTTCATTCCGTTGAAATAATATTGGTAAATTAGGATTAAGAAAAAAATTAGGAAGAAAGCAGATTTAGAAGAAGTTAAGATCTTTTAGGATTTGGCGTCTTAGGCATCACCGTTATATTTATTTTTGCCTAGTAACAACAGAGTTAAGCGATGTTATGTTTTGACGTGATACGGGAGTCAAACTAAGTAGGAGTAGACTACATGGTCGTTTCTACTCCGTTGTTATAAAAACACTGACCTGAGTCAAGGAAGAGTCAACCCGTTGCGCGTTGATGAACCAGTCGATGTTGGGCGGTGGCTTCGACCCCCGCGTGGTGCATACAAACGACCTCTCCTGACCAGCCTTCGTCGCTCCAGTGCCAGTCACTCGCACGAATTGAGGTTTTACTGCAATAAATGGAGATTGAATTTGTCGGATAGAAAAGTTGTGATATTGGAAGGTGAATAACGTCGTATTGGTCACATGTTTATACTATGTATATATAAATGCTCCAGCTAAATATAAAATATTCAGTACTATGTAAAATGTATAATTATTGAGTAAAATCTAATGTATGGTCTATCAAGCAATTCGAATTTGGCTAGCGTGGTAAACCGTGGCCATTAATGTCGAACAACGACGACAATTTCTGGTCAAGTACATTTATTTTTTTCGTCTGAGTCAATCTTACTCTTAAGCACATGTAGAAACTTACGTATAACGAGGCCTTATAACGTTTATTATTATACAATATCAAATAAATAGTTCAACAGCCAGGAGCAAAACCCTCTGAACTCATTTTCTGATATTGAACATTTCAATAAAATTCCATCAATCAGAGAATGTTCAGTTACTCGTATATTCTGCGAGCAATAATCCGCGAAAGCCTACAAAAGCTTCTAAAGGATTTTGTCCCACAATAGGTACAAGTGGTCTATGCTTCCAACAATATTGTTCACATATATTCAGGGCAAAGGAGAGGACAATTCTGACATCCATTTGATTTGTTTGTACAAACAAAGGAATCTGTACTAATAAATAAAATTGAAGTGTCTGTTTGTGATTTCAAAATAACAACTTTACTTAATGCATATGAAAGTATACACGATACCTATAATAAATATTATTTTTGTTTGTCTATCTGTCTGTTACGATGAGGTAATCTTCTAAACGGCTGGGTCGATTTTGTCCGGACTTTCCTTGATGATGGATAGCTGAAGCTTTAAGGCGTAGTATAGGCTACTTAATTTTTTTTAAAGCATCAACGCGCGCTCCACGCACATGCGGACGCCGACACGGGAGCGCGGGATATCACTTACGTTTTAATAAGTACGCCTTTTTACTTCTTTAATGCAGGTGAAACCGTGGGGCTCAGCTAGTTCTGTATAAAAACCTCGATTGTTTGTTTACTCTCGGAATTTTTGATCCCACAATAAGGACGAGTAAGTTAATGGAAACACATTTTTTTCCGATCTCAAGAAAAAGGTTTGAAAGGAGACATCTTTAAGGCGTTCCAAATTAGTTCTCAAGCGGTAGCAATGCATATGTCATCGACCTCAGATCTCTCGATACCCATGGGTGGTAATTGCTTACCATCAGGTGGGCTACGTGCTACTAACTACTTCTAACTATGTAATACCTATATAATCAAAACTTACGAAACAATTTAATAGTGACGTCCCTACGCTGAGCTTGCAACATTGGTGGTTCCACTCGACACTGTAGCTTCGTCCCAGACATCTCCCGGGATATCGACTGGATGTGTAGTTGGCACACGGAACCATCCTTCGTGATTGCCAGCCTTTCGTCTCCGTGGTACCAGGATACGTCTGGTGGAGGTTTACCTGTAAGATAGTAACGTGATAAGTGACTGAGAGTTGGTACTCGTTTAGCAGTTGGTCCTTTTTTTGTTTTCGGGGGGAAATCTTCTAAAGATACTCAGCCTTTTTGGGGGAAAGGCCGAGGTATGTGAGATTTTTACTCACTAAAACCCCCTCGGTGGCCTCAATGCGTAGCTGTTGGTCCTAGTTCAATCAACTGTTTTAGTGGTA
Organism: Urbanus proteus proteus; assembly: GCA_018251915.1. Lineage (NCBI taxonomy): Eukaryota > Metazoa > Arthropoda > Insecta > Lepidoptera > Hesperiidae > Urbanus > Urbanus proteus. The sequence continues at coordinate 13,121 of DWPV01004426.1, forward strand.
AAACTTTTTCAGAAACCGATATAAATTGATCATTAACCCAGACATTATGTTACCAATTATTATTTTTTTATCTATTGAAGCAAAATAAAGTGAAGAGTTAAGTCTGCAAGGGCCGCGAGTCTTAAAAGAGATTTAAAAATCTGAACGAAAATTCGTTTCCAACCGGGAGTACCGTATTTTTACGTTCATGTTCTATTGTGACGATGATAAAACATTATACTGACCGCCAGCTGCTTGACAAGAGAGGAGTAGATCCTGACCCTCTCTGAAAGGTCCAGCGATTGTTCCCAGTATCTCTCGACCCTCAGAGTCATATATCCGAGGAGAGTCTGGTGGTACTGTGAAAGTTAAAAGCGCAATATTAGATAATTGTCGATATTCATTTATAACACCTACCTGGGTTTAATGTAAAACTTTTGCTATTATTAAAGAACCAAATTAATATTATGCCACCTTAAGATTTCTATCTGATGTAAGTCGTATTAATGCTATCCCTTAAACTTAAAACGCTTT
>DWPV01004427.1:0-13632 GCA_018251915.1 Urbanus proteus proteus
GGGGACTGGAGAGACACGACCGACTACTCGGGGAAGCCTCCTAGCGGTCGTGTTGTAATACTGAGGCGGTAGCTGCATGGGTTTTGCTTATGATACTACCTATGTGATACTATCTATACACATGTATGGTACATATTTTAAAAAATTGTCGTTGTATTGTTTGCTTATGGCCGAGGACTCACCCTAAAGCACTATACGATCTGTATTGCCTCGCCTCTATTGTTAACGCATTGACAACAAATATGGGTATGCATTACAATGAAACGCAGAGTTGAATAAGTTTGCAAGAGACGTAGAGATGTTCTTCGTAAATTGGCCGTTTATATCCGCTTTTACGGAAAATGCCGTCTATGCGTCTATAGAAAAGGCAATTTGAATTACAAAGAGCACAATGGAATAAATTTCCCCCACGATTCCGTTGCCTCTATAATTTAATACCCAGTACTCTCGATACTATCTGGCTTCATAAAATAGGATTTTTGTCGAGAAACAAAATATATCACACGCGAATACACTTATATGACACGTGAAGCCGGCAGAATGTACCCGTTACAAAGTAACGAGATTTATTTGACTTTTATAATGTTACAAAATCTCCTCATGCTTATCATGTCGTCCCGAGATAATTTCTATTGTCAGCCTTTCTTCTAAAATTCAGAGGATTGAACAAAAAATATTTACCGATATATTTTTTTGTACTTTAACGTTGTGTCAATTTATCTGTTACGGGCTATATTCAAATAAATCAAATCGCTTTTGATAGGCTTTCCAAAGTACAATTAACTATCTAATGCCATAATCTACTTTTTACTATTATGTAGAAAAATATTACAAATTAAACTGAAACCCTATGGAATTATTCCGTATGATGTCGGTCTAAAATAGTATTATTCCTTCGCTTATCATGGTCATTGTAAAAAACTACTTTGGAACAAAATCCAGAAGATAGGCAGTAGCATCTTTCTATGTAACAAAAACTCAATTCGGTCAACGTCAACCATACCGGCTGCGGTGCTTATCGGCAAAACCTCCATTGGGGGAGGCCAATATCAATATAATATATGATCAGCTTACCTCGGCGCTGCGTCCCGTTCGCCATACGCAGTGCACGCGTGGGGCACCTTGCCCACGTCCCGCACCAGCAGTGACATGCGCTTGTGGTACTTGAGCTGTGCCACTGCTTCGTCGTGCGTCACGTCCACGAACGACTGCCCGTTCACTTCGAGGATCTGGTCGCCCACCTATGAAGGAACAAACTTTTATAAACATCACCTACATACTATGGTTGATACATCTGTAATCAACCCCAGTTAAGATCATGGTCCCAGCTGAGGTTGACCACAGATGCGTTGCTACCCGTGAGGACTGAGCTGGAACGCCTCGGATAAGTATGTCTCCCTCACCACACCCTCCAGACCAGAACACAGCAGTTCTTAACACTGATGTTATGAGGCAGAAATAGGTGTGGCGGTGGTGCCGCCGGAGTCGAACTACATAGAGTTCAACCACCTTTAAAACTTATTCGTAACTGTAATAGATCTTAGTATAAACAAATATTGGCGCTTTGAATACACTACGAATTTACCTAATGGGAACCGAATAAATTTACTTACATATACGATTTAAGGAATAAAATGAATACGTAAGCAGCGTTAATACACTTCTGAAACGTTACACTTCTGTGATTTGCATGCCTATTTTAAAACATAATGTGGAGCTACGGCGTAGCCGAGAATAATGGCGTACCGCTACGAGGCTGTTGCATACGCAGCGCTTACATAAGGTCTCGAGAGAGGTTATTAACATCACCACTGCATGAAGTGTGATACGCATAATTTATCTTATTAATTTAAAACATATATTTAGAAACATAGTAAGTAAATATACACAGTACACATTGAATGTGGCAGACGCGTGCTATGGTAAATAAAATAGTATTTATCTAAATATACAATGTCAAATAACGAATTCATATCAGTTAAACACACTTTTTTGACTGTCAAGGCTCGTTTGGTATCTGTAGATGTATATTAAAAACCGTAGACGTGTTTTTTGAAGTATATATCTTATCTCAGTGGAATGAAAATCTTAGAAGAAATGAGAATGTAAGTTCCAGTTTGTTTTCATTTCATAGTTTACACATCCAACAGGATGGTTAATAGCGAGCCGTGATGAGAAATTGAAGAAATGTAAAAGAAATACTTCGAGTATGCTGTGAAGAATATTATAGTGAGGCATCAGGTCTTGCGGCCCATTGTTGAGAGTTTCACATTCTACGAGTTTCGACGAATAAAGTTCTATCATTCCGTATACTCATATCCTTTGAAGTATTTACACTATTTATCAAGAGATTCTAAATTATAAATTTAGTTTTGAAATTGCGTATAAAGAGCATAACTAATCAAGGAATAATAACTGTACAGTCGCTTACTTGCTTGTAAAACCGGAAATATTTCCATCAAAGCAAGCTCAAATGGAGACATAAAGTACACAAACAATTTACTGCAGCAGTTTGCAGAAGTCATAACGTAAACTTTAGGGAAATTCTGACTCTCGAGTGTCTCCAATGAAGTCATTTGGAAACTTTCAGCACTGCACGTCACATCAATTTCCAGAACTTTATACACATGTTCTTTGGTGGTTAGACTTTCCGAGTCTTTAATTCCATTTGCAATTGGATTCAATAGTAATTTAAAGTTGCTCGAATTTATACGATTTTGCAGTAAAACTTTCATTCCAAAAAATTCTGTTACCCAAATGCTGAGGTATGGAAATAATGTATTAACACTACTGATACCACATATGAAAAGAGCAACTAAAGTTCTTAAATATTCGGATAAGGTGAGCTAAAGACTGCACTATAATTACTGCATTATAACGATCAATAGCTATTTGATCAATCATTCAGTGGAACATACGAGTAATGTTGAAACTTCATAAAATTAAAAGTAAATAGTGCTATTACGCAAGTATATTTGATATGGTCCAAACATGTTATATGTAAATTATATTGTCGAACATTTTTGTAAGCTAAAACCACTTAATGATTATTTTAATTAGGTGTGTTAATAAATAATCATACCACAGGGTATTAGTACAAGGGAATACCAGTGTAGCAAACTTATATATTATCACACATTGCGCAGACAATATTAGTCTGCTTATTTTTATTATTGTGAAATTACCATTATGATAAGATGCTTTTTAATCATACAAACGTATTTTTATGTCAATAATTTGAGTAAAAGCCGAATACATGCCAGCATGGTCACTGAGTCTGATACAAGCATCAAAATAAAATATATGATCAATACAGATGGTATTGAAGTTTTATTACTGTCATGATAACATAGAGCGCGAATGCAAACAATATAAGCTTGTCGAAGTTGTCGGTGACCTTCTGTTGACCCAGTTTTATACAAGGATAAAAGGAATCTTATTCTGTATTGTGTTTTATCTGAGCGATATATCGTTGTTACAGAAGAATGATGAGAAATCTAAGCTACAACTTATAACATGCGTCTAATATTGATATACACTTTCCGGTCATTTTGTTACTTAAATAAATCTTGTGTGTTTAAAGCCACTCTAATGAAAGTCATCGCGTAATAAAAACAGCTGTTACATTATTATATTCTGTTTGTAAATCGATTTTGCATTTATCGTGTTTGGTAGATATAGACGAGCTTTAGTCTTATCCATAAAAATATTGGAAACGAAAACCCAGGTACCCATCGAACGTTTTACCGCATCTGAAACTGCTTATATACGGGACTAGTACCGTAATTACATTAGTACCCTGAAGCAATCACTGTTGTACCACCGTATTATGAAATTTTGGTGAAGATTTTTTAAAGCCTATATTATTTTTAACAAAAAAGTTAAACCAATTTGTATGTCACTAAAAAGCAAAAAATAATTTTGATTAATCTACGTAAATGTTAGTTTAGTACTTAGTTCTGAAGTCTAGTAATGAAATAAGCTTACATAGATCCTCGTATATTTATTTATGATTCATTGAACACACAAAGACTTGGGATAAGGAATTTCTTATGATGAATGTCCTTTTATTATTGGACGGTAAATTAGTTTCTATTTTAGGAACAATGAGTAAGCCTATCCCTTATTATCCCTTATTCTGTCAACGAACGCAAAAGGTTAAAGGTATTTTTAAAGAGCTCAGCTCGTGTCTCTTCTCTTTGATGTTCGTTAAAAGTATATTTTATTAAATATTATTGTTACACTATGGTTATAACACAAACACAGGTTTTCTAAAGTATGTTCAAAAACTCCTCGTTTGAATAGGTATAACCGTTTTTAAAATTTATATACCAGTAATAAATAAAATCTTTTATTAATTATAACTATTATTTCTTTAGTCAAATATCGTACTTGATTAACTCCACTCTGGGAAACAATGCAATTTCTATCATTTTCAAGAGTGGTTAACTTTACTTTGGTAATGGTTAACTCCAAGTTTGACATTTAACTACAGAGTTATTCTCCACTATCTTTTTATGTCTATCTGGCTGCACGTATTTACCAATACTAATCTCGCTACGCGATATTTTACGCAGCTATTACCCGATATTAAATAACTTTACAGAAAGGTGTTGTAATACAAAAATATATATTTCCTTGGGTAAATTGTCATCACTAACTATCCCACGGCTGTAGCAATAGCTGGGCACGGGGTCATGCCATTTCAGTGCAATCCTCACACTCACGTTATTACTAATATTGAACAATTCGGTTATTAATCTCACCATAAGGCCAGCTCGGTCAGCAACGGAGTCCTTATCGACGCCGGTGATGTAGATCCCCAAGCTGTACTCCAGCCCGCCCCTGATCATCAGCCCCAGGGACTGCCCTGGCTCTATACATAAATCCACCTAAAAATATATTTCATGTTAAACAAAAACTTCTCAATATCTAAAGACGTCATATAAAGTTTATACAATACCAAAAATAATTATTTAAGTGAGAATTAATGACACATTTCGATATTTTGGATGATTTGGATAATGTAGTAGGTATATATTTATTTATTTTCCCGCGCTTTTGACGACGTATCGCTTTGTTTTTTTTTTTAATTTAGTTTTTACGGCACATTCGAACATTCGGTCTTGGAATTTTTTTTAATAATAACGGCTTCAAATTCCTTAATTTTGGTCTACATAAATTTATATTAATTTTCATGCTTTTTCCGCTTAAGTAATAAAAAATCATTCGTTTAGTTGGCTTATCGTACGTAATAAAACCGCTTCAAGTTATAATATAATGTATTTATTTATTGTACTTTTTTAAATGTATTTACTATTAGGTATTAGAAAATAAGCTAATAAGATTTTTGAACATTTGAAAAGAAATGTAACAAACCCAAATGATATGATACAAGACTTAAATTACAAACAATACCACTATTCATAAAATTGAGTACTAAAATAGACTCGTGATAACGATGTTGTCATCTTGTCCATAGACACTGAGCAAAGCGGATATGCTCAAAGCCATTACAACCACTAATGACGGAATTTAGTCGCCACTTGAGGGCGATTAGCATGCTACGGTTACCGAACCCTCGCATTTCTCCGGAGCATTTCCGGCGCTTTATGAGAAAATGGACATTTTGTGATAGCATAAAATTATTTAGGCGAAGAACCGTCCTTTTTTGCACCCCGTTTGTGCAAATGGGAAATAATATGCGTTGATGCATTTTTAATATTTAAAAATTGTTATTGTAACTGTATTTGCAGCCTTTTTTCTTCTTATATACGGATTCAATATTTATAATTGCAATATAGATGAAAAATTCTCCAAGGCTTCGTCTGACGGCGGTTTATCGAAATGAAAAAAAAATCCAATTGACGAAAAACAGAGAAAACTGTTGGTACCAAATATAACTTATCGACCGCATTACTATTGAGCTACTATTATATGCACCTACGCAAAACTTCCTTAAACGTCTAGCCAGTAGTCACGCCTTATTACATTTCTTAAATAAGGCATTCCAACAAAGTAGTGTACAGTTGTACACCGTTCAAAATAAAAATATTATACATAACATGGATTCAATATCTTGCTAGGTTTTAAAAACGTAATACGTCACCCTGCGTATAGACCGGTCCTTGCTAGCAGAGCGTGGCGGTCGCGCCGGCGGCGGCGACGCGGGCCGCCCGTACCGGTCCATCCACGAACAAGACGCCCGCCCCACCAGCGCGCCCGCAGTCCTCACAACCATCGTCAACTGCCTACAAGATTTTAACATCTGGAACAAAATGGATTCAGTCAATAATTACTAATGTGGTGATTGACGTTTTGTTTTACGTATTTACGGTGTATTATAAGTACTATTGTTTTACATATAGTAAAGATTTACACTATTGGAGGAAGATTGTAAAGTTATGAGCTATAGTGAAAAAGCTATAATACCTTGTTATTTATTAGTTCCTTTATTTGTAATGCATAAAACATGCATAAAGGATAAAAAGATGTAAATAAAAAGATAACCACTCCAAAAGTATAAAAGAATTATAGGTAATACAAATTTTATGCTGCAGTAAAACCGTAATACCTGGCTGTTGTAACACTAAAATTGTAATACAATACATAAAAACGTGAGGTACCGTATATTGGGTTTCCGTATCAACATGAATTAGTAATTGGTATATATTGTAATAAGTACCTATACAATATTTATATGTATTTTCTCCTAAGAGTTGTCATATAAACGGAAATTGAAAAAGATAACAAATATCTTAGGTATATTCTTTGTCATACCTAAAACGATTATTTTAAAAATAGATACCGAAAACATTTTCTCAATTTCTACATAATACTGAACGGAAAATGACGGTCCGATAAATGGTATAAACAAAAATAGGGAGGGGGCGACCCAAAGCTAAATGGCCGGTCTCCACAGATTGCAAACATTCGTTCGGACAAAGATTCGCTTCGTCCTTTATTCTCCGACCGCCAAGACGAAGTGTATACCTCGTACGCCAGTGTCCCAATTCGTGGGCGTAAAAGTGGAAAGGCGTGTCCAATCCTAGCTTCCATTACGAGATCGTAACGTAAAAATGGAATGAAATAGTACGGTACTTTAGGCTGTACTTTTACGTAATTTTTAACAGGTTGACACGTTTTCTACGCGGTTGAATACGAATACTTCACACGTTTTTGAGAGAGAGAAAGAAAGAAAGAAAGATAGATAGACAGAAAGAAGGAAATAAAGTTATTTAATGTTTTATTGCAATAAGTAGGTAGTTACGTAAAATTTAAAAGTTTGCACGTATATCGCAGTGACTTATGTATCATAGAACGTTTCACATAAAATACCGTTTAAGTGTTATACTGGACATGAGTACGGCAAGGCTACGAGAACTTAAGAGGGCTTAGAACTTTGGGGTTCGTAACGATGGAGTTATGTTCCAATTAATGTTTTATGTTATGTTATGCTAAAACACCAGCTCTGCGCTAGAAACTCTTTTAAGTATATAACCCAGAGATTTATATATAACCAAGATTCGCCCGTTCCATACTTCAGACGCGCGAACCTGTGTTTGCCTTTAAATCAGATACTTTCGCTAGACTGCGGCTCGACCCAACGTGTGACAGAGAACAAACTATATCAATTACATAATGCAAGAGCGAGATAACTGTAACTATCACTACGCCATCTTTTCTTCAGCAGTTACGCAAAACGTAAACAGTTTTTGAATGCGCAGGGCCTATCTAGGGTTGTATAAATCTTTGATATAACCAGTATGCGCCTATATATGTATAATACATTCAAAAATTACGTATGTATGCTGAACATAAACAAAATAATAAATTATAAATAATAAATAAACAAAACAAATAATAAATTCCAAATGATATATGAAAGCAAGAGGTTACATAAAAGATGTCGAGTAATGTCTAAAGTATGCTAAATTAATAACAAAAATATAAAATGAAGACTTTAATACGAATTACTATCTGATAAATAGGTAATATTGATGTTTACTAAAAGAATTTTTTTTTGTTCATATACATATTATTAAAATTGACTAGAAAACCACCGTAATATAATTTATTATGTAACTCTACATTAAAACACATGTATGTATAATGTACCTACTTTTCGACACATACGAGTAATGTTCAATTATTTATAAAACCACTATTACTTAAGTAGTTCTTGAATACGTTGAAATTCCTGGATAGAAACTAGACATATACATGGTTGCAGGGTATGTTGACAGGATCCTTTGAAGACATTATTAATCAGGTCGTTTTTTAATTGATTCGACTCCATAATAGGCTAACTGAACATTTTTTTTTATTTTTTATCATTATCTGACTCAAAAATCATCATAAGAAAAAAACTGAGCTTTTACCGCTTTTTTTGTTGTATTTGCTAGAGGACATTACAATTAATAAAAATCATTGCTTAATTTCAACACAACTATAATTATTATATTGGTCTGTAAAGCAAAATTTTAAGTATCCTGGGTTAACTTGAAGAAAATATAAAATGGCATCAACTCTGTCACTTGTAACACAATTATATTTAGAAGAAAGGTCATAGAGACACAAATAATCAATGTAATCGTTGAGATTGCGTAAATCGTACTAAATGACGTCACGACTCAAGCCAGCCAGCGCGGCGTGGCTCTATGGGAATAGCTTCTTTATACCTACCGTCTAATATTAGTATGGGGATCCCCGCATTAATTCAATTGTGTGACGCAAGCTCGTAAAAATAAATGGGACGATAGGGTAAACAATCTCCAGCGTTGAGTAATTCATTGTTTACAAGAAAAGTTTGCAAAAGAATAAGAATAAAGAAAGAGTATACGTTCGGATAAGTAATCAAATCATAAACGAATTGGAACATTTAATTTTTGTTATGTACATATACCTAGTTGAATATTTAAACAAACACAATAGATTTAGTTGTTCAGACGGCAGTCTATATATTCTACATATTAACATTCTTGTAAATTCAAAAAAATATATTAGTTTACTACTATATCTAGCTAAGTATAATTCTACTAAAACATCCTCTTATACGTATGTGTTCCGTGGAAAATACCATATATAGCACTAGATAAAAGAAAGCCATTATTTAGTCACAACTTATATCTGCACTTGTCAACTCAAGCCAGATCTAAACTTAGAAAAGCAAAGTCAGCTTGAAGTAAATGCCAAAGATAGAGAGCATAAATCTCGTGATATGTCAGAGTTCCACGGAAGTAAAGTCTACCGCTCACTCACACGGCCCCTTGAAATACTCACGTGAAAAAACATTATTTATAGCCACTTTCTTGCTAGAAATACAATATATTTGAACTAGCTGTGCGCGCGGTTTTGCCCGCGTGGAATTTTTTCACAACCGTTATAAGTATTTGAGTCAACTTACATAAAATTGTAATGTACTATTAATTTAAACCTTTATTTAAGCAATGCACTATGTGTTATTAAAACCGTACAAAAACCCGTTAAGTAGATTTGGAGAAAATTGATCACAGACAGACAGCAGCTTTGTTTTATAATCTATATATCTTACAATATATGTATATGTGTGTGTAGATTACTATATTAACAGAATTGCAGGTAGAATGTAAGCAAAGTAAAAACAGGTGAACCGTTCGTGATTTGCTTCCAGAGGCACTACTGTGACGTCTATTCCTGCTTTTAATAGCAGGGTAAAACACTGCTGTATTCTAGCTTGACGGATGTGGGCTCTCCCTTACATATTTTATACGAGAAGTCTACTGAAATAGCAAAGTATTAGGCCGACGTCAGAGAGAACTCCTATTAAGTATATGGGGATTGTGATTTTTCTAATACGGTAGAAATCTAATTATATTTGCGTGTTTATTTTATTGATGTTATTCCAGAAAATAAATAATTATGAGCAAGAATAAACTTATTCTGGCAGTAAATAAATAATGGCACACGCTATACGAGTAGGTATAATAGCTAGGGGGTATCATAAACTCAAGTCAACTTTGTCGTGACTTTCCTTGGAGTCATAAGCCGAACTTTTTATTATGACAGTCAGTATGATTACTGCCAAGTCACAAATACAAATGAGATATATAATGCGTAATCCATATAAAAGAATACATACAATCCAAATAATGGAAATTACGTTTTTTTCCAGAATTCTTCCTTTAAATAACATTTCACTATAGGCTTTGTTTAAGATGAAATTAAATTTATTTTGTTTGAAAGTATGTATTTGTAGTTATAAAATAAAATGAATCTTTGCTGACTCTAAAATAATTTAATTTTAATTTAATTACAATAAGTGTAATTTATTTTTCATTACTACGTTTTTTCATTTACTTTGCCTTCTATTTAATTTAACTCGGTAAGGTTCAAAGTAAATTCCAACACCAAGGTAGTACAACAGGCTAATTTAATTACATCACAGAAACTCTGCAAGTGTTTGCCTAATTAATATTTAATACAAAATAGTAACAAGGCCTGCTTTAATAAATTTCATGTACAACAATTTCAGTAGCAACGCACCTATAAATAACCAGATAGAGAACCGTATACTTCGGGAGGAGCCTCATTGTATTTTAATTATATTTACATTGAACATAAATTGTTTACTGTTTGTTAATTTGAAATCGAGTAACATAAACAAACTAATAAAATAGACTTCAATATGCAGCAAAGTAGTAGTCTACGAATATGTTGTCAAGTTATTTGAGTGAAAAGAGTTTGTATTATACGGACCGATTTAAGATCGACAATCATTATTGGCTGTATGAAGATTAGTTTGAACAAATGCGTCATATTTTATCAGAGCAATACTCATATAGGTACTTAAGTTATATATTAGAAAAGCATAATAATTAAACCGAATGAAATGACTACCTGTTAACGGTAATGGCCATTGACCATCAGTTGACCTACATGCTTGTTTGCTATTTCTTTGAAAACGTCACAGTTAAGTAAATAAAAATAAACTCTTTCTACACTCATAGCCCCATAGTAGGATTTTCTTCTACGTCGTTGGTGCCACACACAAAGACGTATAGACAGACACCCAGATCCAGTACAGAAATCTAAATTCATCTATTCGATATCTGTCTGGCCGGGAATCGAACCCGAGGCCCACTGCGTGTCAGACCGGTACGGTGACCACTCCGCGACGCGGGCCGTCGAATCTAAAGTAATATGAAAGGCCGTATATTTCCAATACACGTCAAAAAGTACAATCTAAGACGTTATATTTTATCTACCTGCGCCGACTGCGGTGGAACACGGAAATGAAAATGTCGCTCTCATGTCCAGATGTCGTTTCCATGCCTTTAATACCATACCACGTTTATGTGTAGGTAATTCTATTTCTGCGATTAAATAACTCACTCAGCTTATATTTTCTACATGTATATTATAAAAACAACTCTAGAAATGTTGCTGTCAAATAAGTATTTACTTTCTGTAGCTACTCATCAAAATTCTTAAGAGAGAAGTCACTAAGATAATAAGTCTTGTAAATATTAAAAATTGCCATCTGTCCTCATCTTGACCACCGGAATGTAATACTTAGAATGAAAACTTTTAATATTCTACATAACATGAACTGGAGTTCATGCTATGTAAAATATTAAAAGTCTACATTATTAGTATACATAAATTGTTTACTGTTACTGGAGTAGAGGGTTATCGGACCTTAAATCCGCTTTAACAGAATCAGTAGGCGACAGAACATAGGTAAGTACTGGAAACGTTAGAGTTATAAGCATACATACATATTTATTATGTTTATCTAACATTAAGCACTAATAACAACATTAATATGCATAGCAGACATTGCAATCAATTTTAGTTTTGTATTAAGCATGAATCATAAAACTGTTATATTTGCGTTACCACATCCTGCAGACGCAAATGCTATGAAGTAGAAATACGAGTAGATGGTACCGTGTTCCACAATCCAATTACAAAAACTATTCCCACATACCTTCTACAGTTACATAACAGTTTGGTTTATAAACTGCTTCAGTTTCAATTCTAAAATACCTCGTTTGCATACACTCGGCATAAGTCCAGGCTTTGTTCCAGAAATACGACTTTGTGATATGAAGTCAAAGAGAAAGAAACACAGATATGCCGAAAAGAACATTGTGTTGTATGTTCAAGTTAATAGTTTTACTAGATCCGGTTATCAAACACAAACCCTCGTAATTAAATCAATTATTAAGTTGTTTGTTTAACCGTCCCATCCCAAAGTTTATATAGTTTAGACATGGGTGTATGTCATTCTGTTTAAACTTTGAAGATTTAGGCCATATAGTGAAAACCCTGTAGTTTTCCTATAGTTTTCTTACAAGGAAAGAGAAGGAAAAATATTTCTCGTAATATTTAAGAGTTATCGATTGAAAAGTCCTTGAAAATCGGTAAACATTTTTGCTCAGGTTTCAGAAATATGTAGGATTAATCAAATTTGCAAATACCCTACTTCACAAAAACAGCGCGTTGAATTTTCAAAATTCTTTATAAATTACTTTGAACTTTTTCATGAGTAAGAAAATATATTATCGCCCGCTGTTTAAAATAATTTACTTTGTGTACTGAACTTAATAGATAACATATATCTTAGGGAGGTAACACACGAACGACTCGATTTCATACATAACTCTACGTGTGGGTTTAATCTTCCTGGTTGAAAATAACAGTGAATTTCATGAGGAAATTATGTAAATTTACTTTAACCTGAATATCGCGGAATTAAATATGGTACGAAACGGCATAAAAGAGTAGAGTAGGGTCACGCTCTGCAAACTCTATTAAGAAACTGGAGCTTTTTATGTACATACCTAGTAACTTAGATCGTCACACATAAACCGATATATTTCATTATACTATATTAAATTGTAATTTTAAATGCGTTGCGCCATTTATTACGCAATGTAATTACTATCGCTACGTGTATGAAAATTTACGATGTAATTACTTCATTCTAAAATGTAACACCAGTTAGTAAGTAATTAGTGAAAACCTCAGATAATTTAAATTCACACGGAATGTAGCTATGTATTACATTTCACAACTGAGCTAGTTTTAAATAGCTTAAACACATCTGCCTACGATTCGTTTAATCTTTATTTAATATAACATTAGATTCCAAAATGTTTGCGTTAGACGAACTGCGTTGCAAGATTTGTATCTTTATTTTTAACTAGCTGATCCCCGCGGTTTCACCCGCGTTTAAAAAGTATAAATGAATATACCTATATTTAAACATAACTGAAACCCTGCTCTCCCGCAAGGGCCGCTCGCCCACATCCGCGTGGAGCGCCCTTCTTTCAAAAATGAAGTAGTCTATGTTACGTCTTAACCTTCAGCTATCTTCCACTGAAAGTCCTGTCAAAATCGATCCAGTCGTTTAGGAGATTACCTCAAGCCAAGCAGACTGACAAAAAAATGCGTTTTTGTTATAGCTATCGTGTATACTTTCATATATGTACTTTGAGTAAAAAGTAGGAGAACTTATAGTCGTCACAAAATAAAAGGCCCGTTTTGACATTTGTCATCTCGACGAAATAGTGAAGTAAACAAATGACTCGGTACTCGATACTCACGAGAAATCGATTCAAGTTTGTATGAGTATTTGTTCGATTT
>DWPV01004428.1:0-13630 GCA_018251915.1 Urbanus proteus proteus
CAAGAACGGAAATTTAAACTCATCATTCAAATTTCCGCCTCGCTGGGAATCGAACCCAGGACCCTCGGATTAGCCATCCGGGTCTTCAAAACATATACATACATATGTAATCCATATGTATGTATATGTATCCATACATATGTATCCGGGTCGTCAAAAAATATACATACATAATTATGTAGATCGACTCCGACACACCTATTTCTGCCTTATAAAAGCAGTTCAGAACTGAAGGGTGTGGGTAGGCAGACATACTTTTCCAAGGCATTCCAGGTCAATCCTCATGGATAGCAACGCATGGTCAACTTCAGGTAGGAACTTCATTTTATCTGAGGTTAAATACAGATGTCCAAGGGCGGCAGTAGCCACTCACCAACAGGTGGACTGCATGCTCGTTTGCTACTTGGATCATATATAAAATAATAATAATAATCCATAGACAGCAACGACCATTTACACAGGTGAGACGTCCCGTCTGTTGCATCTTCGAAATTACTAAATATGTCTAAAAATGGCTGCAAGAGTCTCTAGTCCTGTATTCTTCAAATTATATAAACTATTTCACTGACCCGACCACCCCAATTCACCCCACTCGACCCTCGGGTCAACAATGACGTCACTGGACAATGACGTCTAGACGCCCGGAACCGGAAATAGATCCAAAACCTGTCAAACTCCAAGGATTGTTATGTTAACCTTTGTATGTTATTGTTAGGTTAGACACCGTCTAGTTTAGATAACAATACTGTCTGGCAAGTATCTCGGCAGACATTTTTTGGAAAGGGGTGACGTGAGAATTTTTATTTTATATATTTTTATTTTATGTTAACAATTACAATAGCAAATCTGAATCACATTTCAATAATAACCGAATGTTTATTATATGTCAAAAATATATTTATTTTAAAAATATTTATTATAAATGTTTTTGATATTTGAATAAAATTAAAATAAATATATTCATTATATTTTTATAACACTTTGGAGTTGAATTAATAAAATATAAAATAAAATGACTTGAAATAACAATCACAAATTTTACACCAAGGTACCTTTATATTCTTCTCAATATAAATAAATTAGATTTAATTAGGAATTAAAGGGTTTAACCCTAAGGATTAAGAGGGACTCTAATCCATCCATCTCACAAGGGAGTTTTGACAATGAAAACTGCCATCCGTGATGGCGACCGCAGTCGTGTATCTTAGAGGAAGATACTGCAGAATATCTCCAGGACTTTATCCCTTAATCTCCTTCTCCAACACCTACGGTAAGAGAAAGAGAGTTGTGCTATCCAAGACTGACACCACCAGGACTTAGTATTTTAGGTGTATTACATAATTCTTTGGTATGTGACGCTTTTTATGGAGTTTCTTACGCTTGTTCTCCATACGGAACGCCTACTGAAGCAGTTGTAAATTTTGATACAATATGACGTTAGAACAACAACTCCTTTTTCAAAAATAATTTGAGTAAATTTAAGTAATACTTATTACTAAAATTAGTTAAACATTGTTTCAGAGAATAAAGCTTTCCCTTCTTTTTTCATCATTTTATTAAATAACTACATACTTCAAATAAAGCCGAAATAAAATGTAGTGCGATTATAATAATTCCAAATTATAACAATATAAATATATTTTTATTTTTCATGCTAAAATTTGAACAACGCACGACAGCTGACTTAACGACAACGTCAACGCTTTTGTGGCGTTAAGAGGGTTAACTACAACGTCATAGAACACGTTTTACCCCCGCTTAACGCCATAGACGTCAAACGCGACCTTGGGAATTGAATGGTTCAACGCTGAACTTTCGTTTTCCGCAGTAGAATAAATCGTCTTTACGAGTTATTTTTGTATAATAATTAGAGAATTGTATATAATAGTGGTGTAAGGTATACAGTAGAAATAGTATAAGTTTTATACGAAGTGTATTGTTTGCATGAGTCTTAGTCAATAAACACGATTTTAATCGCTTACTTACTCATTCTGATAATACTAGCTAAGCCAATTGTACAGGTTAACAATCAATAATTTGACAATTACCGAAGCTATTTTAAATAGAAGAGCTAAAACACTTCGATATCTTTAATGCTTCAGATTTCAAATATCACGCCCAAATCTAATATTAATTACTATTTTTATAACCACACGCACGCTGTAGTATATAACACCCACTCTTATAAGCCGCCCCAAGACCTTGCGTTATCAATAGTACACGCATAGACCTTAATGCTATTAGTTTCAAATTATTCACACTCTAAATTCAAATCAAACTTGATTCCCCCAATCAAGACATAACGGCATCGAAGCGACTTATAAAATCCCAATTTATAAGGTACCGATTAATTCCTTCATAAGCCGTCCACATCTAGCCATGGTCTTTATGACCTTGCGTTATCAATAGACACATGAACATTAATGCTTAGTTTCAAATATTTCACACTAATTCCAAATACAACTTAACAACCCTATAAGTCAAGTCGAAGCGTCTTATAAAATCCCGTCTTATAAGTCGCCTATAAACTCCCTATAAGCCATCCTAGGTCCAGCCCTGGTCCTTGTGACCTTGCGTTATCAATAGAGCACGCACGAACGAAAGGCTCGTGCGAGGGAGACGGGGAAACAACATAAGAAAGCAAGGTCGCCGGGCAGTGGGTCAGCACGTCTAGGCGGCGTCTAGCACGCACACTGCCGTGGAGTAGCGTTAGCAGAAAACTACTAAGTCTAGAAACATTAGTCTACCAATATGTATAAAACTGTCTAATACTTATTATTAATCAATCCAAAAACAATAAGTCTAGGAATACATAAAATAATTGTAACGTTATAACTTGCAGGTTGTCGTTCTTTTTTCGTAATCATCTGAACTGAAACTAACGCTTACCAACTGGAGTGCATACTCGTTTTTTTTCTGCTTCTATAATGAAAGAATTCGTATACACAGAATGGTACCTATGATAAAAACATAATCATTAATTCAGTATTAAAGTGATTAAGAAGGGATACTCGACTAACGATCAAGTTTATTACAGGAAGTAACCTATATAGAGTTTGAGTACAGGAACTGAAATAGTTGTACATCGGCCACAGCTTTCACCATCACACAATAATACTATGATCCTTGCAATATACACATCAACCTTTTGTAACGCACGAGAAAACACACACGATATGTAAAACTAGATTTTTCACACAGCTTACCTATCTATAAATACAAATTATCTGTGAGCCAAATTTAATCCAAATTCATTAGTTTAGTTAGTTATCAATAACTACCCATTTACAATGTTTCTTGCCAGTTTCTTCACCGCCATCTTGCTCTCGTAAGTTCATACGGTAATCAGAGCCGGATTAACCCTGTAAGAGGCCCTAGGCAGGTCGATACTCAGGGCCCTTTGCCTTTTTAACCGACTTCAAAAATGGAGGAGTTTCTTAATTCAGCCGTATTTTTTATGGATGTCACTCCTTTTCTCCGCCATGGACTGATTTGGATAAATATTTTTTTGTTTGAAATTTGCGTTTTTTTTCGTGTATGGGCCCCTTTAGGACGTGGGCCCCTAGGCAATTGCCTACTTTGCCTTATGGTTAATCCGGCTATGACGGTAATATGTATATTTTTTCTCATTGGCATTCAGTATCATCTATAAAGCGATATATTCAAATAATACATAACATCACAATCACTTTTGAATCACATCAAAAATCAAAAACTAAACAAAAACTAGCTTCCCTTGCTAACCGTACAACTACAGTCAACGATGGGATAGTGACGCACACATGCACGCGTGTACACACATGTACATGTGTGCTTATGGGAAGAAAATCATGTGGAACTATTACGAGACGAAGGGATAATCTTTTCCTTTGAGGGAGCGGGAAATAATGTTTCTTTGTTTTATGGTATTTGCTGTGGGACCACTTGGGGTAAGTTGCTATGTTATTGGATTGACTTTTTGAAGAATGTTTTATTTGTTTGGATAGATAGGGTAGATCTGTTGTTTTATAACGTCGGCAAGGTTTTTTGAAATAGAAAACTGATATTCAAACGCTATGGTAGGTATTGTACCTACTTACATGTCGTCTATTATAGTATGTATCACTTTATTGTGTAACAGATATTGGTTTTTTTATATGATTAAAGTAGCAAACGAGCATGCAGTCCACCTGATCGTAAGTGCAGTAGCCACTTGTCACACGCCCATGGTCATCTGTTATCAACCCTAGATAAGACTTAGGTCCTACTTGAAGTTGACCACATATGCGTCGCTACCCCTGAGAACTGAGTTGGAATGCCTCGGATAAGTATGTCTTCCTTACCACACCCTTCAAACCAGAACACAGCAGTGCTTAACCCTGTTATTATAAAGTAGAAATAGGTGTAGCGGTGGTGCTAAAGGTAGTCGAACTAAATAGAGTTCTCCCACACTATTGTTAAATGATTCTCGGCAAAGTTTTTTGAAATAGAAAATGGGAAGGCATATACTATGATATTGGACTTACCTGACGATTAAGATTTGTTTTGCAACAGAAAACTGAAATTCAAACGCTATGGCATTGTACTTACCTGTGGTCTAATAGAGTACCCGCAAACTGCAGTTTTGTATCGGCCGATAGTTGGTCGTTTTCTCAATCAGTATGGAAAGGTATGCTTATCGACCGATACTAAATATGTGTCCAAATTGATTAAGAAAACGACCCAACTATCGGCCGATACAAAACTGCAGTTTGCGCGTACTCTATTACTAAAGTATCCATCCAACTATCAGCCCTTTGAGGTCCACTGCTGGACATAGGCCTCACTAAGTGGCGCCATTCCAACCGGTCCTGTCCCTTCTGAATCCAGCGGTTTCCCGCTGTCTTCTTCAGGTCATCAGTCCACCTGGTCGGGGGGCGGCCTGTGCTCTAAAGTGCCCCCGTGCTCCTGTGTTACTAAAGTATGTATCACTTTTATGTCACGGATATTGATGTAACGGACCAGATGTTAAATGTATTAGTTTGCAATCATAACTTTAATTGAATGATTTAATAGGGACATAATCTTAGCGTGTTATTTCCAGCCATTTTTTGTATTACTTGTGTGACTATTTCACTTCCTGTGCACAAATATAAAAAAAACGCTTTCTACACTCATAGCCCCTCAGTAGGATTTTATCCTGTATCGTAGGTGCCATGGACACACACATACACGAATATACAAACACCCAGAACCAGAACAGAAATCTAAATTCATCATTTAGATGTCTGTCTGGCCGGTAATCGAACCCGGGACCAATTTCGCGTCACACCGCTATGGTAACCGTTCCGCCTCGGGGGTTGTTAAAATTAAGTAGATATAAATAATTTTTTAATATAAAATGAAAATATTTCAACAAATCTTATCTTTATTATATTAAACGTTTCTATATCCGGCGTATTTAGGTACATTGATTCTTTAAGTGCCTATAGTTGCAACTTATTTATATGAGAACAAAAGCCTGTATGATATTTTTTTATATATTAGCTTAATAAAAAGACAGACGGGCTACCTGATGGGAAGTAAGCACCGATGCCCATGAATATTTTTTGGACTCTGGTGTCGCAAATGCGACGACTGCCAATACATCACTGGCTTCAAAAGACGGCTCAAGAGCACAATATTAAAACCCGAAGGAGCACATAAAAAGTCAAAAAGATTCGAACCCCAGAACCCGTGAAGGTTGAACTGTACCGTGGCAGTGTATACAGTGGCATACAGTAGTGAGGCTATCACCACTCATACGCTTAATATCAGACAAATAGAGCGTTCAGTTGCCACTCAAAAACGCAATATAAAGTTCCTCCAAAAAACCAGTCGACAGGAACTACGCGGTTAATATTAGCGATGTCTGAAACGTTAAACAGCTCCAATTATTTCACAACTAGCTATTGCCGGCGGCTTCGCACGCATTGAATTACATATAAACCTTCCTCTTGACTCACATTATCTTTCAAAAAACCGCATCAAAATCCGTTGCGTAGTTTTAAAGATGTAAGCATACATAGGGACAGACAGCGGAAAGTGACTTAGTTTTATACTATGTTAAAATTAAAAAAAAATAGGATATGGCTGAAAATTATTATTTTCGATTTAAAATGTAATTGATACATTGCATTGTAGGTATTATAATAATACAACGGACACCAAAACAATAGCATTCAATTATTGTGCATCATCCCTAAGGTTGGTTGGGAAAATGCTTTTTACAATTAAGCATTTTGTACCATAACTTTGTTCGGTGAAATAAAAGTAAATGTAGGCCTAAAGGCCTAAAATTCTTCTAGATCTTCATCACACTTGACCACTTTTATGTAATAAAAATAAGACGCTGATTGCCCCATACATTTGTATGACCGACAGCAAAGAAAACTCTATCTACCTCCCTAAACACCCTATATAAATTAAAAAGTAGCTATAAAGCTTTTGTAAGCCATAAACGTGATAAAAATGAAACAGTCGAATATTTCTTATCAACGTTATCAGTAGATGTGTTTTGGTTTGAAGGGAAAGAAGATATAGGGTAATAAAGTACTCCTTATCTGAGGCGTTCAAGCTTAGAGAGAACTTCCTCAGGAGTAACAAGGCATCTGTGACTGAGCTTACGTAAGTAATGGGCGACAGTGGCCACTTTCAGGTAAACTGCACGCTTGCTACATCATTGAAAAATAACACAAATCTTATAAAAACGTCGCACCATCTCCATGTATTCGTAATGCTTACATTTTCGCATGTATGCGTCAAAGCGGCTCAAATTCGCAATAACTTAGGTCATTAACATGTTTTTAGATGACATTCGACGCTGGCCCTCATTATCAGTTCCGTAGAGGACGGTGCAACGCCCGCCGCTACACCTACGTGTGCTTAGAAGTACTAACTGCAAAAACGTCGGCTCGAAATAAAAATCAATTATTATTTATCGTATTTATTGAGAATTTTGCTAAGCAAGTTTAATGAACCCTTTTAATAGTTTATTTTCCAATCTTATACAGGAAGACACTGCCCCCCATCTCCTGGAGTCCTTTAGCCGCCTCCGTGATAACCTTAGACATCTAAGGTTATCACGGAGTGGTGTTTTAAAAGACCTACTACGATACACAGTATAATATTTAATAAAAAAATATTAATCTCATAACCAATGCTCAAGGCCGTCGGAAATATTATCATTTAGGCCTCATTTTTAAAAAATCGTAATAATTGCAATTATAATAAGTGTATGAGCAATTTAAAAGGAAATATTTGAAGATAGTAAAACTGTTTATTTTCAGCAGCAACACCAATTAGGACGTATTTCTACAGTATTCTATTAAATATTAATGCTAAATGCCACTGCTCTTGTGTATAAAAATTGTGATAAGGGAAGATTTTACTCCTTAAGGATAGCAATGCACCTGTAGAACTTAGTAGACTTCTTAGGATAATGACTTCGTAAGACTTTAATACTCTTTGTAGGTTACAGATTTTTATGAACGGCAAACACACTTGCAAATACTTCAATTTTTTTAAATGATTAGTACACTAAGGTTTAGTTTAAAAAACATTTTTATCACAAATAAACACATTTAATTTCATTTGTTTGTATTTATTTTGTACCATAAACGACCTTATATACTTATATTAAAGACTTTTGCAAATAAAAGATTTGATTTTTATGCTATCTGTACCTACCGTATACTAAACGCATAATCATCTATGCAGGCCGGGCGGGCAACATTGCATATGAAATTAAGTCTGGGCCCAACCCAATCCACAGATTAATTCAATAGGTACCCATGTCACTTCAACTGTGTATCAAGTAAAATATTTTACCTACTTTAAGTTCGACAACATCTTAAAGTAAATAAAGGACTTAAGATGGTTAAATTTTATTGATTCATATTTAAGGTTGCCTATATTTTTACCTTATGGCTTGAGGGGTGTTAATAGCTAGAAAAACAATACAAATCATTCTTAATTATCTTTAATGAGGTCATACATTTTTATCGATTAATTAGAATTTGAACTCTACATCTGAAGTCAAAGTGGATCAAACTCCTATATTTATCACGAGTATTCAAATTACCTTCAACTCATCCGTACCCACTGCTGGGCAGGGTAAGTTACCCTGAGAGTGAGATTTAGACCATAGTCTACGATGGCAGTGTGAATTAGTAGACCACATTTTTTAATTAACAAAACGTATCGTGAGTAGCCGTTACATATTAAATATTAAAATATCAATTCCGCTATAATAATAGTCCGAAATCACTTTTTTTTTTTTAAATTTAATAATACAACGCGAACATACAAGTAAATACATCTTGGCTCTGAACATATTCTACTTAAAATACTAAAGGAAAAGCGTTCCCAATGACACTACAAGGGGAACAAACTTCTTTCTCTACAATGCGTCGCGCGGTACCATAGTATACTTAGGTCCATCATTCAGATATCATTAGAAAAGATTTAAGTCGTTAAAAGATTGTTAAATGGTTTGGAAAAAAATGTGTCTAGTTAAGAACGTGTAACGACATATTTATTTAAAATTACTTGTGAAAAACGACAAGAACTTATTATGTTAATAGTTAGGCGTCTTACAAGAGCGCTTATACCTACTTGTTATTGTGTTCAATATAGATGTAATAGAAAGGCATTCTGACTTAGTCTGAAGATGCACCAATCATCTGTGACTAAATCGATTTTATTATATTTATATTAGTTAAAAAGATCACAATCGATCACAAGCGATCACAATTTAACCGAAAGAAATCTAAGATTGCATATTTCTTACGTTTACAATCTGAAAGCTTTGAATTGTAAAGAACGCGAACTACTAAACACCTGATTATCAGAGAGTACTCAGTTGTAAGGAAGCCGCAGAATCGGCCAAACAATGCGAATTAAAGAAAAAATAAAATAAACACAAAATGAAAATACAAAACCGACGACATTTGTAATTTAAAAAGTAATGACGTCCCATTTCGCGCGGGACAGAGAGCTCAAAAATTAAACATGCTCTGCACTGTGCCAGTTAAAATTATTTTTTCACGAGGCCTGTGTGCCTGTCCGCTCGCAAAAAAAGAAAAAAGACACCAATACAAACACGCGAATCCATCATGCGAACGACAAAAATACGCACACAAATAAATCACACGCAACACATTAGCCGTTCGCCGATGCACACGATCAACGAATGCATTTAAACACCCACACCGTCGCAACGGTTCACGCACACAAAAAGGAAAATTCGGTGTTCCTATAATCAAAAATTACATACACGTGTGCGTGATCGTCATTCCCACGCATGCATTACGTGTTAACATGCTAGGTCTACAATACAAATTCGGCGTTCGAAATTAAACCTTATCATATCTGAGCGAAGCAACTTTTGCATCATCGAGAGTTAATGATTGGGTTGCATTAGTGTTGTAGTGTGCGCCAATGCGATCCGCCCGTTTTGTTCCTTTTTTAAATTTCACCGTTTAGTTCAATCTATTTATTGGTTGTGGGCGAGTGTGCGTTGCGGTCACGTGCGCACACGCGATCCCGCGTCAGTGTGTGCGGACGCGAAAGTGCGTAGAAAAATTGGTGGGTATAATTATATATTACCGACTATCTTTTGCCGCGAGTGCGCTCGCATCGAAATTTTAAATTCGGAAGGCGAAAAAGAGTACAAAACTTACTTATCGTTGCATAAAGAAAGGCTGAAGAACTTTATAGGCTATCGGGTGTTCCATATTCAAACCCCTTTATTCGAATCCGTTGGCAGATACCAAGAATTTCAAAGTATTCAAATTGAATAAGTAGAATACTTGAGTCGATGATATTTTTAGGGATTTCTTAAAAAATCTAAGAGCGTTTTGTTTTAGATGTATAGGTATGCAAGCGTATAACCGGGGCTAATTAGTCGATGTTATGATTAATGGCTTAACTCGGGTATTTTTAAATGCACGGAATTATGAGTAATTAACTCAATTCAGTACTTGTAGTAAAAGTTGGTAAGTATTAAGAAGAAATTCAGAGATTACCAGAATTCTTGAAATTTTCTTAATT
The DNA here is from genome assembly GCA_018251915.1 of Urbanus proteus proteus. NCBI lineage: Eukaryota > Metazoa > Arthropoda > Insecta > Lepidoptera > Hesperiidae > Urbanus > Urbanus proteus. The sequence goes on from DWPV01004428.1 coordinate 10,051, forward strand.
TTATATCAAACGTATAAAAATGTAATAATCATAATAAAGTAAATGAAATAGGTAAAAGTCAATTAATTGTAAAATGCAGGTAAATGCCTAACCACACCATTTAGTTAAAAGGGTGTGTTAGGGTTTACACGGGGTATTACAACTTAATCCTCAGGAGCAGCATATGTGGCCGACCGCCGATAAAACTCCATTCTAAATTGTATTTGTATATGTTATAGATGTAGCGAACCTATAAATAGATAGACGCTGTTCACCCGATGGTAACTGGCTACTGCCGCCCATGAACATGTAAGATCAACCTCAGAGAGGATTAGAGTTCCACCTTAGTAGCTACCACGTCGACAATAGAAGAGTTGCTATCCCGGAAGGTAATTTGGATCTCCTTATACGTCACTTGTATTCTGATTTGAAGGGTGAAGCCCTCTAAACCAGAACACAGCAACGCTTATTTAATAGAAATGTATAATATTAGAAAGAATTTTGACGACCCGCGTGGCGGAACGGTTGCCATACCGGTCAGACACGCAATGTGTCCCGGATTCGATTCCCGGCCTGACAGACATCTAAAAGATGAATTTAGATTTCTGTTCTGGATCTGAGTGTTTGTGTATTCGTGTATGTGTGTGTCCATGGTACTCACGACCCAGGAGAAAATCCTACTGTTGGGCTATGAGTGTAGAACGCGTTAAGAAAAAGGTCATTAAAGATGTTAGTGGATATAATTGATGATTGGATGGTAGTAGACCCCCATGTAGTTCGCCCCCGGCGGCCCCACCGCCACACCTATTTCTGCCTTATAACGGCAGTGTTAAGCACTGCTGTAGTGCTGTGTTCTGTGCTTGCAGGGTGTGGTCAGGGAGACAGACTTATCCAAGGCGTTCCATCTCAGTCCTCAGGGGTAGCAAAGCATCTGTGGTCAACCACAGGTATGGCCGTGATTATATCTGGATTTGATTACAAATGTCGTTAGGCGGCAGTGGCCACTTACCATCAGGTGGACTGCAAGCTCGTTTACTACTCACATGTTATAAAAAAAATGTAGTTATTAGTATATGTCATGTTAAGTGCCCATTCGGGTCAAGACGCATTTTTAACAAATTAGAAAAGTGCACATGTTTTATCTGTATGTGAGTATGTCTATGTTTGAGTTTGTGCGTCTGTGTGCTTGTTTATTTTTGTATGAGAGAGGAAGAGAGCGTATATTACCTGCGAGAAGATCGCAACGCCCTTATTAGTGGCATCGGTGGCCTGCAACAACGAGGGAGTTCGCCACGTCTCTTCTGAGGCAAGCACCTGAATATCCAGCTCATGACCGGGGTGCCCAGTGTATTTAGATGGCCTGTAATATCACATTACAAATGTAGTGAAAATATTATAGAAACTATCTTTGTAAATTAAAGTCATTCCGAGTTACTGTTAAGGCAACACTACAATCCTGAACTTAAACAAAAGCATTTTCGTTACAAGTTACAATAATAATGATCATCATTTAATAATCTATATTATTTGTAGGGAAAATAGCACTTTTTTTTAATTGTTTAACTTTTTGTCACTAATCATCACTAATGATAAAAAACGATGATTGTGCATTGGTTCACATGCTTTTAAACTTGTTTATAAGGCTTAAATTATTACTCATTATAATATGTTGCAAAGCTAATGTGTATTTAATGTATTATCTTGTATAATGCGTCTATTTAATCATCTGTAGGCATTGTTACTAGCTTTTCATAAGCAAAATTATGCATTGGAATGATATTATTACCTACTGTATGACTTTAGTGATGTAGATAAAAAATAAATTCATAGGTATATGTATATCATAAACTAAAGCCGTTATGAAGTAATTGTAGCAACTAATTTAAAGTGACTAGAAATCTAACTACATTTTAAAGCTAAAAAAATGTTTGTAAATATGGTCTATGACTATTAAAGAAAATTAAATAAATAAGGGGTCATTAAATTATTTGCGTACCAACACATATTAGCATCCTGACTGGCTCTGCAAAATCATTCAATTTTACAATCAAAATACATTTTGTTGAGTTAAATATGTAGATAGAGCAGGTTTCTTTTACATACCACAAAACCAAAAAAAAAAATGTATTATTACTATTAATTAACACACCCTCTGAATTGTTGGAATATTTTGTAAGTAAGATTCGTAACTCTCAAGTCGTAACTTGATATTCATAATTCACTCATTGTGGTGCCTATTTTCTATTCCCAAACATTACATACGTAAACTAAACTATTCACTATTTTGCTACAATGCACATTATGTAATTTCCTAAACTGATGTAACTGGTCAATTGTACGTCCAGACCAAGCTAGTTAGCCACTGTTTAAAAATTTCAATTCATATAAATAATTTCATATTGATTGTAATAAATAATGTTTACATTACAGAACAAATCTTTAGTTTTCAATTTCTTCTGTATACTAAACTAGTGGAAAATTAAAGGTGTGCATACTAAATATTTCTAGACATAACTTGCCATTTTGTGGACAAAAGGTATTAATTGAGATTCAATTCTTATACATATTTTTCTGGGGTTTATGTAATGAAGTCAAAGATTTACTTACTGTCGTTCGCTTTCAGTCGAAAACTGTTTCTTAGCAGGCGACGCCTGATAGCAGAATATGTGATGCTTCATTTTAACTGACTTCCACTTGTCATATGAAAATTGTACTATTTCGTTTTCTCGAATCTGTAAAACACAAAATTTTTGTGTAAGCTTACTTATTAGGAACTGTAAGTTTATTGTGTTCTATTACAGCTTAAACAATAAGCTATAACTTAGAAATATAACAACTTTTATGTAAAAAGAGTATTATCATTTTGGAGATAGGTAGTATGTTTGTAGTCTTTGAAAGTATTTTGCGTACATACAGATGTACACACAATACTTTTGTACTTCTATATGTATGTATTTCTGTATGTTTGATAAATAATTGATTATGTGGTCGAGTGTGTACATATCTGGTGGTGTGTATGTTTGTAATTGTAAGTGTATATATGTGTTTGCTAATGATGATGACTGGTAAACGGTTGTATGTGTGTATTTAGTCATGAATGTACTTATGTGTAAGTGTACGTATTAGGATCGTGAGCGTGATTGTGTATTCGTGGGACGCGTTTCTTCCTGCCACGCGCGTTTGTATATGTATATGTGGGTGTATGTGTTGCCATACGACTGTACAATGTTTTATGTGTGTGGGTGTATGTGTAGCCATATGACTGTACAATGTTTTATGTGTGTGTGTATGTGTAGCCATACAACTGTACAATGTTTTGTGTGTGGGTGTATGTGTTGCCCTACGGCTGTACAATGTTTTATGTGTGTGTGTTTGCGCACCTCAGCGACGTTGTAGCGTCCGCCACCGGCGTGTATACTGTATATGTGTGTGTGTGTGTGTGTGTGTGTGTGCACGTACCTCGGCCGTCTTGTAGTGCGGCAGCACGGTGTGCAGCAGGTCCGAGCAGAGCGCGAGCAGCCGGCCGCCGGAGAGCAGGTGCGCGAGCAGCGGCGGCTGCGCGCCGGCCGCGCCGCCCGCCACCGCCACCAGCGCGCACCGC
>DWPV01004429.1:0-13630 GCA_018251915.1 Urbanus proteus proteus
GTTTAAATATGTATGTATGCCTTTTTACTTCCTTAACGCGGGTGAAACCGCGGAGATCAGCTAGTTATTAAATAATAAAGCGTCCTAGAGTTCATTTAAAATGTGACAGCTAAATGGTATTCTGTGAAGGACAATCCGTTATTGCTTTAATAAAAACGACCCCACAATTGCCTACGGTGTATGCAACTGTCGCCGTAAAGAATTATGTATAGGATGACAGCTTACGACATGTCATAGCTAAACATTTCACTAAATTATACATTGTCGTATGTCACGATATCCGTTTATCATTATATGACATGTCCCTCCACCCCAATTACCGACTTGTATGACACAATTCCGTAAGCTATAAGCGATAATTATGCCTTGCATTAATGTTATGATCTTAAAGTGTGGTCATCACGCGGCATGTGTGTGACATTTCAATATTAAATTTAGACTTCTGTTCTAGGTGTAGATAATTGTGTACTCACGTTCGTTATTTATGGCGTTATGTAGTTTTAATTAAATGTATTATATACGAATATAAGAATAAAAATATGTATGAAAATAAGATTTTACTATTTGATTGTAATTTTATTATTTTTTTATTCTTATTTTCCCCTGTTAGATAAATAAAAGATTTACTGTTCTGGTTTTACATTATTATAATACTTAAGAAATTTATCTTACTGATCATAACTACCTTTTGTACGTCCACATCAATATTTCCTGGGACGATTTTAATTTACTTAGATAGGTCACCTACATGTGAAATGAGGAAAAAAAAGACATGTGTATGTTTTTCCCCTTATTTCTTTTAGCTAAAAGTTTACTATAGATTAAAAATTATTTCACGACTAATCAATTCCCATAATCATAGCTTGTCATAGTTACTCGCTTAAAGCCTTGTATAGGACGGATCTTCGGCGGAAAGAACAGTAATAAAACGCATGATAGACACACGTAATCACATGGCCGGTTGGTAATACATTGCGTCTAGTCTTATGTCGTCTTGAACATTGTATTTACCCCCATTATGCAAGATCTCTGAGCGGCAGCAAAGGATGGAAATTGCTGTAACTAAATCGGTAAGCTAGCAGGTTCTATATAATGTTCCTAATGTCTTCCCTTCAACTAACAACCACTGAAAGCATGGTACCGAGTATGAAATTTAGCCACAAGTGGTCCCCGTTCTACCCTGACGTCGAAGATTAGCTGGCCAAAACAAAAATACTGAAAGGCGGACAAAATATATTTTAAATCGTATTTTTGTTATAGGTAACTACCGTATATTTTTTGTAATAGTTATTATATTGACACTGCAAAAAGAATTTTCAGAATTTTAGAGATAGATTTAATTTTTATTTTTATACAGTATCAATTTATTTTAATAGATCACAACGATATTTTAAATGGCGTTAGGTTACAATGTTACAACATACATACATTGATACTAATATTTCAGGCACATTACTTAAATAAGACATAACAAAGCGAGCTAACTAAAAAGTATACACATGTAATATGTAATTTACTGCGAATATTTAAAACTGTCATACAAGTCATGTACGTACAATATCAGCGCCGATGCGGTGTCTTTTTTCTGACATATGAGAAGCAATAAACCATGCAACCCACGTGGTTACAAGTGGCCACTGCTGCATATATACATATTGTTTTACTATAGATAGAGTACCGACCATCTCCATATTCTATATTTTAGGATTTATAGTTATTGTCACAAATCTTTAACTAGTTCCATAGCTGGGCGTGACAACCCTCTCAACGAAAAGGATTTTAGTTATAATACCCTCTAGACTAGTACGAATTGATAGAGTTCACAGGGCTTTAGGAACTTTAACTAACCCGAACTAATTAACTACCTAACAAACTTTCTAGGTGATATATTCCTTTACCGCATAATTATCCGATAGTATACTGCAATACTTACGTTATTTAAAAGGTGCTTGTCCGGGACTCGAACCCCAGTTTTAGGACGCAAGAGACCCACTCATGCAATTCAATAAGCCTTTAATAGGCCTTACTTCATAATTATAAGTAAATTACGGCATAATAATGCCTCGTACCTAATAGTAGTTATGCAAACGTTATTATATTATTACGCTTATTGCTCTACATTTCCTATTTCATTATGTTATCACTTATGAAACACGTACGAAAACAAACAAAAACAAAATAATAAAAGGTTGACAAAACCTTCAAGTGACAATATCGCATAGCACACAACAGTACGTATACGTCAATAAAAACATTTGGCACGAAGGAATTAATTAAAGGACATACCAACATTGTACTGACAAAGTAACAATCAAAGACGGTATCGGCACCGCTTATAGGCTAATAAAGGTGGCCTTTTACGCATTCGCATTACATATAAAAGAGCAGTTCTTCTACACTATTCCATATAAACACATCAACATTAAAAACTAACGCACATACCTACATATTACGCCCGTTTAATATTATTTACCAGGCCTCTCTTAATTAGTTGTTTCGCTGAATAAGGTTTGATTACTTGACACCAGTCTTTCTGCTGGCGCGTTTATATGGAAGTAATATTTTGGTTTGATATACTGGATATGCGTTAAGCTGCATTCTAGGGTCGGTAAATCTAAACGCCTATATAGGTATCGGCTATCGGCATATATGTTTAATGCTTTCGAGATAACTATCCAGTTAAAGCCAATGTGTCACTTAAACGTATATGTAGATACCTACAAATAAGAGTACATAAAACACTCATATCATAGAAATCAGATTTTATTAAACGTACAAGTTTGTTTGGTCGGGGTTCGAATCCGAAAGACGACATGACGTCTAATCACTACATAGTATAAACCAAAGTCGCTTTCTCTGTCCCTATATCTCAATGAATGCTTAAATCTCTAAAACTACGCAACGGATTTTTATGCGGTTTTTTGTAATAGACAGAGTGATTGAAGAGGAAGTCTATTAACGCGTGTGAAGCTGCGGGCATAAGCTAGTAATAGATAAACCCCTTTTTGGCCTAATGGTACATGCTATTTGGATTGTGCAGAGTGGAACGTACCTGTCTTACTACTACTATGAACAATCAATTTTATTTTTAAAAATTATCTACAACATCATCTGACTTAAATGATAAGAAATCTAAGATATACATAACTTGAAGAAAAAAGCACAGTTATATTTCTTTAAGTTAAACAATATTTCAGTTATAACCACAGTAATGTATTGAAATTTATTCAACTGTTGTTATTCGAGGTAAACTAATATTTAACCACAAAAAGGATTTATCAGATTCCTTATCTAATTTAGTAAATCTTACAAGTTAGGCGATATGCAAATAACCGAAACCGTTTATGGACATTTGAATAATATGATATACGTGTACCTATGTAACATAAATTAGTAGTAGAGTAGATTTACAGATTTGTCTAAGTATACATATATTTTTATAACGATAAGGCGGACGGGCTGATAGAAAGTAGTCACCACCTATGGACATTCGCAACACCAGAGAAGTCGCCATTGCAGCGTCTTTGAAGGAAAACTATTTTAGCACGTTTTTCGAAGAACTCCATGTCATAGTGCTCCTGGGATACCTCAGGAGGAAGTTCATACCACATCTTACACGTCCATAGTAAGAACGCGCAAACCGCCGGAGGACTACCATCAGTCCAGTCGGTGTGGATGGAACTTCATCTTTCAGCGAGTAGTGCGATGGAGGAAGGGTGACGTAGGAACATGGTCAAATAGTTCCTCGGAACACTCACCACTTACCTAACACGTACCTATTGAAATTGACAATTTTATTGCTTGTGAAATATTTTTGACTTTGATAGTTGGATAAAGGAGATATATCTTAATAGAAATACAGTTGTTTAAATTTTCATTACAGCATTATACATTTTATGCTCCATTGCCGGCGTTTTAAAGAATTCATATATTTTTATAAACTACAATATTTCAAAACTGTAATTTCCTACAGGATATTTTACACTTAAGACACAAAATACTAATCTAGATACTTAACTTGAAAGTATCGGAAAACGCGTAAGCACTACTTGATATTTATATCCGAATTAGGCATCACAAACCTCAACATCTCGAGTTAATCTATCGTTTACCGTTTACATCTCGTTGAGAACGGTCGCACCGGATCGATACTCGTAGTTTGGGCGCCAAACAAACTTGGTTACCACGCAGACGGTGCAAAGTGCTCGGCGGGCCCTTGTATTTTTAATATCACCCGTCCCCCCGTTTTAACATAATATAAAATTATAAGCGGCATGAATCACGATAATGCCGAGAGGGCTGCGCGGCCAATTCACAACTCGGGCCTACCCTCCGCGCCACCCCGTCGCAGTGTAGCTATCAACAGTAAGTCCAATTTCGACAGACTGACTTTGTGGGATAAACTATCATCTGACAAATTAGCTTATGTTGTATCAAAGGTATTAAACCTTGTTAAAAAGGCAATAGTTATTGGTTGACAAATTGAATAAAATGTAGGACTGTACTAAATGTAATGTGTAGGACTGTGGCGTAAACGTATATACGATATTGCCGAACGGGATAAAAACAGGAAAGGTAAGGGCAATTTATAAATACATACATAAACTCACATGACATGATAGCTCACATCGATTATGAAGAGAAATAAAGCACGCAGTCCGCTACACATAAACTGTTATCGAATTGTAAGGACAGACTCAATCAAGTCGAACAAGATTCAATTTTGGTGAAGATCACACTGATGTTGTTGCATCATCACATTCGAAATTTGTTCGAGGCTTATGTAGTCGAATTCGCCTTTAGAAAGCAATTAATTCTAGCTAAATTTATTAGTCTTTTTGAATTTTGGACGTTGAAAATTTCAGGGTAGTCCTATTCGAAGCTCGCTTAAAAATACTGTCAGGATCATTTATCCTACCGTCTCGTCCAGTCTGTGGCGGCCGCCCCGCGCTGCGCTGGCAAAAAGAAAACTTTTATTTTTATAAGACAAGAAATTTATTATAGCTGTTGCTCGTGTCGGTTTCGTGTTTCTTCGGAAATAGAACGTAAAATGTGGCCCGCATCGACCGGGCGAGTTCTGCGTGCGAACTTACAGGGACGAACTCCTAACGCATACGGGAACGATTTCCCTGGCTTCTATTATCTGCCACCCTCATTTACATTAACATTTATTATATTGACGTATAACTCGGCTTGTGTACGAAAGTTCATGCTTTTATAATTGAAACCGTATAAGAAATTAAATTCAATAAGACTGTGAAATTGATTTTCTTGTTTGTGAATGTTAGACAAATGCAACAAATAAGGTATATCGAAGTTCATCCCTTAAATGTCACTTAGAGGTTTAATTGAGATATCATGTCTATAAATTTCAGGAGCAATCTATAACTACGAATTAGCAATTTCGAAATTTACTGAAAAATATTTTCTGAGCAAACTGCCAGTACCACGAAATTCATACAGGATGTTACCGAAAGTGTCGTCCAAACAGGAACCACACATAAAAACTGCTAATTGGTCATTTAGTCAAAGCTTCCACTCAATAATTGAAACGTAAGGCACTTTGCGTTGCTACTTAGCGGTCGCCATATTTTACGGTACTGGTTTTTTGTGGCGAGCAGACTTGGAGAGTCCTATTTTAGGCGTTGTTGATAAACAGCCACAGTCGGCAACATAAATTACATCTCGTTAGATATCCACAAGTAACATAGTAAGTTACTTTGCCATCCTGCAATGTCTTCTTAGGAATTGCCCCGTAAGCGAATTGCCGCACACATCGATAGAAACGGATTTTTAATTTTATTTTATTTTATATACGTATTTATATAAGTAATCGTATATTTGCAGGAGTTTTATTTTATCTGCAATTGACATTCGGGGTCAATTTAATTTTTATCGCACTTGGCATAGAATCAAGAAATGTTACAGTACTTTGTAAATTTATGTGGGTATTTAGCAGTTGCTATTCTTATCAATTTATGCAATTATAACGGTATAGGGGGTGTTCAAATTTTGTTGATTTTTTCATTCTTGTTTATGATAAAGTTATAAATACACTATTAGCGTTATTTTTAAATTAAGTTGTTTTAAATTAGTAACTGATCCTTTAACTAATTTTAAAGGTCATAATATAATGAGTATATAATATATTTCAGATGTAAACAAAAATAAAAAACGATGGTTATTAACCAAAAAAAGATAGATAAAGGTATCTCAATTATAATAATCCCTCAAGCTTTATTGGACCAGTTATGAAAACCCTTGAACTAGAGAAGGGATTAATCACTTACAAAAGCGCTTATTGACACCATCCCTCTGCAGCTATATTCTAAAGTGGCGAATATTAAAATGTCCACCGATTGCGTTCGTAAATTAATGAAGTAAACCGAATTAACTTTTTACGTGGTTACTACCGCCCAGGGGCACGTGCCACGCAGTCCAATTAGTTAGGGAGTCCTGCTTGAATGTTTTCGAACATACTTATACATGTTACATATTGTAAACTTCATTCCTGAAGCGCTATAATGCTACTAAAACCTATATATAGGCTAATCAGTCTATCGCTATGTAGCGCTTTATGTAGCGCGTGTATATAGCGCTATAATGCTACTAAAACCTATAGGCTAATCGGTCTAACTAAAATTTGTACATTTATTGATATTCAAACACTCTGTAGATAAACCTTCTTGACCTATTATAAAAAACCTAACGTATACCGATGACGTCCGAAGAGAGCCGAAGAAAACCGAAGTCGAACGGAAACGGAATACAAAATACCATCGGGCAAACATTGTAGGTAATTGCCAATGCTGCTATAATCGTACTTAATTACAACTATACAACTCACAATCGCGCCCGTTTGAAGTATTCATTATTAATATTAATTCACAATAAAAACAGGTTTCGTACCGATCCCGATATTCGAGTCGTTGCGGCGTGCGCTTAAAGCTCACCCTGTTTAAAATTACATGCCTTCAGTAGGGCTGCCACATTATTATTTCTATAGCATCGTATAAGACGCCAAAATAGTTCATTTCTAAGTGTAAGCGTTTTATGGTGTAACACTATCCACTCCAGATAAAGTACTAATTTTTAATAAGCACATGATAGGTATGCGTTTTTGCAGGACTTATCCTACCTACTGTTAGATACTACCACGTTTTCTACCTGTTTTTCTATAATACTACCCTTGATGACGGATGACCTATGTGGCGGAGCGGTCACCACACTGGTCTGACACTCAGAGGGTCCCGGGTTCGATTCCCGGACAGACAGATATCTGAATGATGAATATAGATTTCTGTTGTGAGTCTAGGTGTTTGTATATTCTTTGTGTGACCATGGCAACCATGACACGAGAAAATCCGTGGGGGCTATGAGTGTAGAAAGCGACCCCACAGCGATCAGTGCCAACCCTAACCCGTCGAAACTCAAACTCGCAAACATTACGGCAGTATTCCGGCAATACAGTGAACGTATCATTAATGTCAATGAAACTTAAAGCTCATACGAAACCAGCTGTTTTTCCCGCGGCCGATAACAATTAAAACAGACCCACTGAACTTCCAAAGTGCGGCCCGTGAGTGCGGCTTACAACTTAACTGGGTCCTATCAATGCGGCCTGCGACTGCGGCCTGCGACTGGGGCTTGCGGCTGCGGCCTGCGACTTCGACAGGCGTATCTGACTTGATCATTTACGGCTCTGACAATGTTAACTATTGGGTAGTATGTGCTTGTTTGTACACTTAAATAAAAATTCTTACAATGCGCCATAAAAGAAAAAAATGTCATTAGTGGCAAACATTGCCTATTTACAAAATATGATTGAATGTTGACCGTGTTTTATTAAATACCTACAGTTAAACATTATATGTAATAAAAGTATCAAACGTACTTAGACTTATGTTGAGCTAATTCTTCCACTGGAACCGACTGACTGGCCTCACACATACATACAGTACCTACTCCAGGAACTACCTAACTTTACAGATTATTGTAAGTAGGTACATTTTAGTAGCTTTATCACAGATTACATCACAGAAGAAACGTAGCGGCAATGCGTGCAAGGTGCTTCCAACCACGAAAATATCTACTATCTATCTATCATTTATAAGTACATAACAAAGTACGTTGACCAATAAATCTGATAGCATAATAATATATACCTACTTCTTGTAGGGTTAGTACGTACCCTATATCGGTCCGATTGTTTCATCAATAAACCTCTCCCATTATAATCTCCATGGTGATGACGCACTGACTTGCAACGCGCGGTTTATTTACGAGATGGGTGCACACGCACACCAATGCACACACGCTTGAATTATACAAATACGAACACATCTGCGTTTCGCGTCTTCAGTGTGCATCCACCCTAACGTGCATATGTTGCAACTGCTTATCTAAATAATGATTTATTGTCGAATTCAGTCGCATTAAAAATAATAACATTAGGTTTATCTGTCAAACGGTATCAGAATAGACCTGTATTATCTACCATTCTAAGGCATCTTGAGTTTATGACTTTTAATGATTCATTTTAAAGTCTATAATTGTCAAGAGTGTTGTACAATCCTGATTTGTATTCAAGAACGCTTCCCCGTCTCATCATATTTCAGCGATTATTATTTAAAGTTTTACCAAGCGTATCCACAAAAGTGGAACAAAGCGAAGCTGAGTAATATTTTACATATTTTCAATTTCGGGACAGAAGAATTGCGTATAAACAACTATAATTTATTTCGCCATCGCAGTACGGGGAAAACACCAAAACATTAACCGACGTCGGGGAGAAAAATACGTTCACTAAATAAAATTTTTCATACGGCAAATTTTTATTATTACAACTTTTTATTTATCATCTAAATCGGCGTTTACGACGGCGAACAATGCCGGGCTCCGAACCAAACAAAAGTGGGACGCAAATAAAGAAAACAATAAAATTAGAATACATAAACACATAAAAACGGCGTCCGGAACGTTCGCAGTGCGGCCGCGGCGCATGCGCTCTCCGCCACCGCACATTACGTTACATCAAATAATCAACTCGCGACTACGCAACCCGCGACCGCCCAAATATATTTGACAAAACTTTCTCAATGTTTCACACCATGTTTAAATTAAAAGCATATTAGATGTAGCGGATTAAAGATTAAAAAAGTAAAGTACGTTTTATAAGTTGGTATTCATTTCGGCCTGTTGAATCATTGGTCAACATACCATATTAAACATCCCGTATTACTGAATTAACATTTTTTTATTTCTTAATACACAAATTGTAGCAGATACTGTTGTTACGGCACAGTAGACAGAGCTGTCTCTATGTTGCATAAAATGCCTAATTTATTATATGACATAAATACTTGTATAAGCATGTTATAGATCGTTTGCCAAAGTTACAACACATAAATTAAAATCTGCTGCAAACTATACGACGGAGCTCCCATTATATTTGCCAAAAGCTCTTTATTATTATTTTTGCAACACTACTGTTCCATATTTAAATATTAAAAGTATTGTTCTGCTCTACATTAAACAAAAAATACGTCGTTGTTGTTCCAATATTTTACACAACATAAATATCTTTCTTCTAGCTGAACATTAGACGTGATATAAATTTATGTAAACTTGTACGTACTACCAGCGATCGCGTGTTGTATTAGACAAAACTGTTTGAATTGCAATGAAGATAAGTCTTTGTAGAGTATTTCCTAAATCATAGTGGTTTTAAATCTTAATAAACTACGCGGACATATCGGTGCGCGTATGAAACAAATAGAGAATGTGCATTTTTTCCAACATGTTGCCGTAAACAACAACATTGATACATCACCTGCATAAAATATCTGCCCGAACCGAACTGTTCAGTAACCCTTGAACCCGCCTTGGAACTGCGAAAACTATTTTATAATTACAAACTTTGAGTTATAACTCCACGGTTTTACATGCTGAGTCTGTAAAACAAACACGCTCGGAAGATTAAGGCGCTCCGTCAACCGTGGTTCAATAATAATAGTATTAAACTTTTTTATTAACCATATAAAATATAGCGGCCGTAAATCACAATCACGCCTGCTCCCGCTCTGATTACTATTGCTGTGTTCTCGATTTTTCATTATTCGACTTAGTGGTATTTAGTTAAAGTTCAAACGGGACTTTTTCTCGCATCAATCTTCCACGTCGCAAATTTATCTATAAACGAACAGACCGAGTAAAAATTTATTAATTACACATTTTGTTTTTCAAACATGTATTTCTTTATTATATTACTATTGTTGATGTTACGCTATGATACCCCGTGTTGTGAATAAGACATTCAAATAAAAATTAAAGATACAATTATATAGAAAATAAACTTATTAAATGTACATATATTAATATACACAATGCAGACGCTTAGATACTCGATTTTATGTAGGTATGTATGCACGCGAGTGTAATATAAAACCTTGTCAGAAAACAATTAATATTGTGTATATTTTTCGGCATGCATATTAATTTATTCATAAGATTAAACACCACCTAACTACTACCACTGTATCGTAAGGTGCTTTTCACACTCAAAACTTATTTGTATATATTTTATGTTTTGACTAGATCAATTTCATTTAATTACTAGCTGTTCCCCGCGGTTTCACTCGCGTTTAAGAAGTAAAAACATATTTCAACATAATATTAAGTGAAACCCGGCTCTCCCACGACGGTGGACGCATGCGCAAGGAGCGCGCGAAAAGCCGGCCGTTTAGAAGATTAGTTCAGCCAAAACAGAAGGACAGACAAACAAAAAAAATTGGAATTGTATTTTCGTGTATATTTTTAAAAAGTGGTAATTTTGGTAAACAGACTCTACAATTTTATTTATACATATAACATCGACAAATCACAACTAAGAATTATAAATAATAATAAATAGGTAAATATAGTGTACTTGTTTTTATGGCTCATATTTAATTTTCGGTTAATTGAATTAAGCCATTTGTACCTTATATACGATCTGTCGGACACAGAGGTTCTAAACCTTCTCTATGGCAAATCAATTTATTGAATATAAGTGATCCTTTTTTACTCTCGTAACCTGTACTCTGATCGCGTTTCGATTAACTGGTTTTATTACTTCCTATTTATCGTCTCGCGACTTCTACGAATACGGCGTGCATGTGCATTTTGAGAACCACTGGTCTTATCTAATCAAGGAAAGTAAAACTTAAGACTATATTATACTTAGTGTAATCACGTAATACAAAATACAATTGATGTTAATACAATAATATTAATTATGACAACTGCATAATTAACTAACAATGTTAACGAACATAGAAATCAGGTTAAACGGTTCAATGAAAGCAAGTAACGGTTCAAACACGCAAATAATAGCAATTAGTTAAACGCATAGTTACTATGTATGTATTTGCTATCACATTTGCACTTCAGCCTTCCGTCACGGACATCCGTTTCCGGTGAACGTACGATTTTTTTTGTTCTTACCCTATTCATATTAGTTACTTAACGTTAACTTAATACTTATCTGACATTAAAATATATGTTTTAACATAATATTTTTGTCTAAAAAATCTGGGTTATTTTTACTTTTTTTATATCAGCCCTTCAATTTGGTCCTATGATAATCAACCTCGACAAGTCGAAGACATCAAGTCCATCCAATTTAGCTTTCAGTTTGAATGATTAGTCTATTGATATTCAAATTGCTGAATACCGATTACAGAATCGATTTACGATTAAATCGTAATAAAATTTACAATCTCATAATAATGAATCGATCATTAAAACAAACTATAAAGAATGGGTAGGTAATAGAATAATGTACCTATATGAATGTTAATGTCATATTTAAAATGTATAAAATATCAATTGCATGATAAAAATATAGTATGGAGTTTATATAAATCTAGACCATTATTTTTTTATTCATAACTTTGTTTTCTGATCTTTTTACTATCGGCTAATTAAATATGTAAGCGACCTGCCTCTGACATGTCTTATTATATTATCATGATTCTTTTTTTTTGTAATTTTATTCCTGAACTCTAGATATATTTGGAATAAAGTATGTCCTATGTTACTCCCTGTTAGTTTATTCATTTTTTAAAATCAGTGTCATATAAATTGGTTCAGTAGCAATAATTATTATGCACTACGTATTTGCAAAGAGATATTTTTAAAGAGTGGTAGTTTCAAGTAAGATCTTGTAGGTGAACACAGGGGGTTACAAAGGGGTTACAAACATAATATGTTTTTAAATTTTTAATACACAGTTACCTATTTTGCAATCCGTACGTTCTATTCTACTCTCTCCTATGAATTGTGAATAACCTCCAATGCAGATATTACAAGAATAAGTCAGTTTGCCGTAAGATCATAAACTCGCAAACAATTCACTCCCACGCGCAGACACTTTACGATTTTATTACACGCCTAGATTTTGACATAATGAAATACAAGTAGATCTCTCAAGGCCCGTAGTCTATGCATACACTGGGCTGCTTCTATTCCATTGCGCGGGAACACTTAAAAGTAGCAAGATGTTGAGTATTATGGACGTGATAACGCTTATGAAAAACGTTATTCGAATCTGAAACATACTTTAAAGTCGCGAGCTTTAAGTCTAATCTCCAGCGCCTACTGCGGGGATACCTCTGGAACTTATATTGTCTGTATGTGGGCAGTCGCGAGGAAAAGTGTTCAGAGCCGTGTTGTGACAGCTCATATTACGCGCCTGGCTTCATTGATACGTAAATACAATTTAATTGCAACTTTTAATAGGCGTTACTCAAAATGATGCAGAGTTTGTAATTTTGACTGTTTTTATGAAAAATACATTGTATAACGTTCAAAAACTTACTACTTAATAATCTATGATTACACTCAAACCCAAGCCAATATTGTTAAACAGATAGATAGATAAACAAAAAAATGTAATAATGTTACCTCTATAGTAGATTCAAGAGAGGTTTCCTTAAATATACGTAAAGATTAAATATACAAGACGTATAAATAACATATTTCCTTTGGGAAGTCAGTTAACAATAGTTAAAACCGATTGCACTAATACTGGGCAATTTGTTTAAATCAGTTTGAGTATGCGACTGTACGCCCGCGCGGTAACTGCGAACACTTGTATCAGATAAAATTATTCAAATGATACGATCTATTGTTTCAGAAACAATGATAAATAATATTATTATTGCATATGTATAGTAAATATTTATGTAAGTGGGTTTATGGTAGGATAGCGGGCTGTTATTAGTTACTGATGTTCCATTTTGAATTCGCACTGCGTTAATGTGAATTGTATGTGAATTTTTGATTTCATTCCGTGTTTCTAATCATTTTTTTCGAAAGTCATATTAAGTCATACTTAATATAGCCACGTAGCTACTACACCGTGAAAAATATTGAAAGACGTATCTCATATAATATCATCATACTTATCTAATATTTTCTTTTCTAAATTACGACTTTACATTTCATGACACAGTAATTACAAATAACCTTATAGAGATGTTAGTTGAGTCACTTCGCAATATATTACTTATAAATTATTCCAATTATTCACTGCATGAACACGAATCTGAATAAACACGAATACTTACGTATATTGTTTCCTCAATTT
>DWPV01004430.1:0-13629 GCA_018251915.1 Urbanus proteus proteus
ATGAATACCTGAAAATTGATTTAAATTATTTTTTACTTTTTTGTGACTAGGAAGTCGGTTTTATTTTTTTGTTATTTATTTAAGGAACCCAGTGGAAGTTATCGCTTTTGTAGATTATACTACCATTTCGTTAATTGAAGTTTTCGTTTCATTCCATTAATTTATTCCCTTTTTGTTTTTGTAACGGCTTCTATGCTTTAATTCAAAGTTCAAAGGTCGTATTAAAGCGAAGACCTTTGTTTCTGTATTTGTTTTGGACTAATTAGTCTCAGCTTTTCCTGCAATGTTTCCTCTCAACTGTAAGTTTATTGTCTCGATTCTGATTGTTTACTTTCGATGGCATTCAGTTAAGCGGATTGTTGTATGAGTTTAGTGATTTATTTTCAGCTGTCTGGATGAAAATAAATCAAATTGGATATTCCACTTTTATTGTGTACGTATTTATTCTACAACCCTAACATCAGTTGCTAACTTAACAGATGTGTTTTAAATTTAGGTTTCGTAATTGTAAGACGAATACTAAGCTAACTTAATAATATTGTTTACATTGCGATTAAAAATTGTAAGTATCTCAAAGCAAAATACCTGTGAATGACTTCAGGTCTCTTAAGCACATATTAATTGTGGTTTTAACAGATATCCACTCCGAATATGTCTTAACATATCCATTAAAAATTTAACTTTTACTGTTCCATAACCTTATATAGTTTTCTCCGAAACTATCCAATGTAACCCAATTAATTTATTAAGATGAATAGCATTACAACGTAAATTTAAGAGCAAGCAGAGGACCCAGAAAGTTTTCCTCTATTTTCTCTAGAAATGCGATTTATTTGTTTACGCCTCCATAACACTGAAAGTAGGACGAACTTTACTAAACTAGCAAACTCCTTAAGATTATCCAATTAAAACAAGACTTGGGTATTAATGGACTTAACACTTCTGCTTCGTTCTCTTTCGGACGCTACTTACGTAATAGGATTTGAACAAAAAGTACGGTACGCAGAAAAAAGTTTGCTTAGGATTATATAACTAGCTCTGTTAAAGTTAATGGTTGAAATGCGGTTTGATTGCAGAGGTAGCAATGTGAAAACTATTTCTGAAGCAGCAATCTGAAAATGTTATGTTTTGGTTTAAAGTGTTGCCTTACGCAAAGAATCGTAGAGTTCTTTGTGGTTCGATTGGCGTCACCACTACTACACCTATTTCTGCCTTACAATAGCAGTGTAGCACTGTTGTATGCTGGTTTGAAGGGTGTAGTAAGGGAGACATACTTATCCGAGGCGTTCTAACTTAATACTCACGGGTATCCACGCTTCTGTGGCCGACCAAAGGTAGGACTGTGATCATATCTGGGGTTGATCACAGATGTCCATGGGCGGCAGTTGCCACTTACCATCAGATAGACTGCATGCTCATTTGCAACAAATAGTTTGTTCGTTGGCTCCACCATGTAAAAAAACATCTTATATGTGACATCGCAACTTCCTAAAAATACCTTTATTACATTTTTATAAATATGCTTGAAAATCATTAAATTTTAAAAGAAAAAGAAAAAATATAATTTAATTTGGGAATTTGTTAGTCTAGCGTTTATGTTTGCATCAAGATTAATGAATTCTAGAACCTTAAATTAGAATCATTAACGCATAATTACGACAATGCCTTTTAATTTTTCATTTATCTAAGTACAAAGCCAACAAAACTATAATTAATCTTCTGAATAGTGCTTTCACTATCAGGTTCAAAATTAATAGTTAATTCGACTGAAATAAAAAGAAAATCTATTTTTAAACCTATTAAGTATTTTTACTATGAGCTAAAATTTATACTTCTACAAATCTGATGTGGCTAAGTCTAAAATGATATTCCATGAGAAAATTTGGTATTTAAGGAACCTACATTAAAAAGAACTAAAATTATATAGGTAGAAACAACAGAATAAAAAACAAAAATGAAAAAAAAAAAAATCAGCGAGAGTGTGAGAGAAAAGTTATATTTTGGTCCCACTGTTGTGTATTCGGTATTATAGCAGCATGTCATTATATTAACTATTTAGGTACCGAAGCGTAGGATACGTATTATAAAAATAAATGTGTGTTGGGACTCCGGGTGTTATTGTAGGGTTGTCACTTGTATAAATAAATACCTGCAAAGACATAACGATATGTTTATTTATGTTTTACATTCGTTAATTTGATAATAATGAACAGTTTTACTGTTTAGTTCATACCTACTTCTGTGTTCATATGTAAAAGTAATAGAAAAAACAACGTAACATGTAGACTTCAGTATTTGTATGCTAGATATCATTATTATATTCCTTAAATAACCTCATTCGATTTAATGAAGCCTTGAAACTCACAATTTGTCCCTGTGCAAGATCTATTTCAATATTAATCACAACATTAAATCAAACTAGAAGTCTTAGCAATAAATAGATTTTTAATTAAAACGTAACAAGAGTAAGCCAGGTCTTGTTATTGATGAAATTTTCTGTAAATAGATCCTATCTGATGCTGCAACGAGGAACCGAAGCACGTTCTGAACACTTTAAATTTATTAGAGGGAAGAAAGAGTAAAAAATATAGGTATAGTATTGAATTTATAGAATTATTTATAGTAATTACATGTTCCACATTAAAACAAATTAATTATTATAAACACAAAACACTCGGAAAAAGATACTCTTTATGTTTTGTCGGTGGTTACAAACGTGTAATAATTTTGGTAGGTACCTTTTAGTTAGTAATTTTAGTTTCCTTATACGTTCAAAAACATTACCTTTCTGCTTTCTTTGGATAAAAAGGTTACGTTTCAACTGTATTTAGTCGAAAGAAGTTAGGAAAAATTGATCCATTTATCTTTTCGTAAGACGTGTACTAATGAAGTAACCGCCTTCTAGCTGGTTTTGGTCGTAACTCTAGCACCATTGTAAGCCTAATGGATTCCTGCATACTAAGTAACAGATAGCATCCAAATACGTGTAACCACTACTTACTAAATTTCATGTCCAAAATAGTTGTTTTCTCGAAAAACCTTACCATGCATAGCATAGTCGTCAAACTACATATATCGAAAGTCTTATGGGGGCGGTTAGAATACGTCTAACATTTTAGATACCTTCCTCCAAGAATTATGCTATGAACAGAGATACCCAACCGTAATTAAAAAAGACACGAATTCCACATAGTTATATCTTACTCGTTGTATGTAAGTATCAACCCTAGCAACAATAAATATATACGGTCGATACGGGACGACTCGTGGTTACTATTAGAATATATGTTGTGTAATATACTCGTAGGTATTGTATAAAGGTCTGTAACAAAGCATTTCCGTACGCCAGCGTATTGTTCACGTCGTTCCGTTATTCAAAATCTCGTATTGTTACGCATATGGAAATTCAGACCTTCCAAAGCCCTTTATAAAGCTCGTCTTTACTATATGTATGTTCAAGGTAAAAATTAATTCCGTACATTATGCCAGTATAATGTGTATTCTGAGACAACAGTCATGTTGTTCTGTAAGATCTATTTATAATTCTAAAGCTAAAATTGAGAGGATATTTGAGATAGACACACTCAGATAAATAAAGTAGGTAGATCTAACATTCCTAACAAAAAAATGAAGGCATTTTTAAAATGGTCGGGCTATAAAAGTGATTATGTGAGGGTAAATAAACAAAGGAACTGACAAGAAACCACGCTAGTCTTGTGTGTGTGCGTATAAATACATGAAAGTAGCGTGGTTTTTTGGCTTTACTCAAATACAAGGCGGTGAGTAATCTACCTATTTTATTTATCTGAGTAGACACATATACTTACGTAAGAATAGTTAATGGCACCAATATAATCCTTACGAATTACTGCCTTGTAAAATTTCTATGAAGCGTTTCTGTTCATATGAAACATACCCTTCAGTTCAATGATTGTAAATTAAATTCCTTTAAAGATATTATGCCTTAACTATTGACAATGCTGCTAATTTGAAACAACGAAGTTTTTGCAAAAGAAAATGACGAAAAATACGAACTGCAAAGAACAAGTCGAAACGTGTAAAGAAATTCGCAAGTCACTTTGAATTCTACGCTGCTTTTAAACTTGGCAGGAAGTTTTCAAGTTTTCCAAAACACATGTAGGTGCTACACGAATTGAATAACAAACATTACGTTACCCACAATTTCTAATGAGTGCAAAACCTTGTTAAGTTAGTTAGGATGGTCGGCTAGTTGGACCTGCTGAGAGCTATATTCAAACCATGAAACTACATTTTATTTAATCTGCGTAGAAATAAATTTGATAATGATACTCTTTTTTTCAGCGGGTTTTAAACAAAGAGAAAAAGTCGTGAAGAGTGATACTTTGTAAAACTTACATGGTATAGAAGTCTGCCTGGTCATAAATCAAACCTAAACCTATATTTCATTATTTATTTAATGACAACTCCCGTGGCGGAACGGTCACCATACTGGTCTGCCGTGCAGTGCGTCCCGGGTTCGATACCCAGCAGACACATATCTGAATGATGAATTTTAATTTCTGTTCTGGGTCTGGGTGTTTGTGTATTTATCTCTGGGTGTCCATGGCACCCACGACACAGAAGAAAATCCTACTGTGGGGCTATGAGTGTTGAAAGCGTCTAATCAAATGAAAACAAAATAGATATTTAAAAAATATTTGTCAAATATGATAAGCGTAGCACCGTATCATTCGCCAACATAAAATAAGGTAAATATCCATGGACTCTATTTATCGCTGGTAGGCTAAATATGTAGGTGTAATGTACAAAAACATCAAATTTTTCATAGGCTACACATTTTGAACACAAGGCATCACTTAAAAGAGGCCATGATCACAGATCGATATCCGCCCGAGATAAATGCGGTCCCATCCCCTAATCTGCGGTAGGCGTGGAACGTTGGAAATTTATGCCGTAATTTGTGAAATTACCAGCTCCTTTTTCCTTGTTAAATAGCTGTGAAAATATTAAAATTATTGACGAGTCAAGAAACATAAGTACCGTCTTATAAAAAATATCCTGTAACACGTTATAATAATATAGTGTACACCATGTTCAATGGGTCAAGCGTTTTCTTATTTGAATGAGTTGTTTAAACAGCTCTACATGTTATACTAATATGGTGAGCCATACCGATGTAACATGCAAAGAGTTTAGGATTCCATTCCCGGTCGGGTATACGTCGCTAAAAGACTCAATGACGAATTTGAATTCATGGTCTAAGTTTGGATGTTTGTCTACATGTCTTTGTACATACAAACACAATATGCCAATTGTGAAGCCTACGTGTGGAAGACCTCTACGCTCGTCTATACTCACATCCACTTCTATGTTTGATATTTTTATTTTTACAAAACAACCATAATAATTATTATTGTTTGGGAAATAAACGTATGTGAATCTCGTTAAAATCAATTAAGAAATATAAAATGCGTTTCAAACATACCATATGTAAGTTACTATAGTTGGTGACCCTATCGTACCTTACATACTAAAAATGTAATACGAAAAGAAATGTTCTTAGGCTAGCCTAGATTCATTTGTAAATCTATTCAAACCGAGTTTACGTTAAGTAAACGTAGGTACATTTTCGTTTTGCAAGAATTCTTACTTTTCTTTCATGTTATGCTTTTTCTAACGCTTTTGCAAAGTCAAGAAGTTGTTGAGGTTTATGTAGATTATACAACAAGACTAGAACCTGTTTTGGAGGAAAATAGAAACTTTTACCAATGAAAGTCACCTTTTATATGTATACTGTAAATAATAATGGCGGTATACAAAGGGACGCTTATAAGAAACGTTCCAAATTTCCAAGTGAATCTACAGGTTCTACATCTTCCAGGCAATGAATTTATGGCTGGCCTTAAGACTTTAGCTCTACATATGATTGGAGTAAAAATAATATCTTTTTTCCTTTCATTTCATTGAGACATAAGAAAATATTATTTTATTTTAACTTCTCTTTTTCTTAAAAAAATGAAGTTTATGTCCTTTATCCAGCAATTAGAAAAACGAAATCTATCACTTCGGAGCAAATACTTTTGTCCGCCTACTAGACTTGATTGATAGTCGTTAGAGAACTTAATCTTCTCAATCACTAGATTTACTTAACGCAATCACTGCTATATTATTTGTAGAGAAATAGAGATTTCTTATAGTTACAGATTTAATTTATTTATGGAACTTATATAGCTATAAAGAAACATTTGTAACTAACCTCGTGTAAGTTTGAAGCCTTCTCTTACCTTTGGCTAATAATGACTGATAAGATCTGCGTCCGAATACAGATGCGTTGCTACATGCTACACCAAAGTTGACAGCCAATGGTTATGGACTAAGTTGGAACGTATTGTGTATTACCTTACCATAGCATTCAAAACAGGAGTAATGCTAAATACTGTTATTATAAGTTAAGAGTTAGTCGCCGCAGTTAATCTACGTAGGGTCTCTATCATATATTTGTTTTGAAAATACTACTTTTAGTTTAGGTAGAATATAATAAAATGTTGCTACATATTTTACAAACATCCATTACGTGTTTAATAGTATACAAACACATAACATTTTAGTGAGTACTTACTGAAACCTTTTAACCCTTAAATGCGAATATTAAAAAGATCAAAGCATGCATTGCGCATTAGGATTGTGCCCAAAAACCTTTTAAGTTAAATTAAGCGCAAGCATTAAATTGAAATTGAATTATTACACAAATTTTGCATATAAAATATTTACCTCAAGCATAAAAGTAACGGCTTATGACAACGAGGATTATATTTTCTCAAAAGCGCCCAACGTGAGCTAAATTTTCTTTTATGTGTCGTTAAAATTTAATTTCTTGCTTGAAAGAGATCTTACGACCTATAAGTTTTTATTACATTGTTGGAAGTTCTTACACTCAAGTATTATGAGCTATGACTAACATTTTTAAGTCTAAAGATGCTGTATCTAGGATTTAACTATATTCAATCTTTTTATAGGTTTTTTAAGTTGCGGTTGTCTAATTACATATTTTTTCTTTGGTTATAAGCCTCCGTCAGCAATTTATGACCAATAGTTATTTATTTTTAAATATATCACTACATAGGTAGTATAAAACAAAGTCGCTATGTATGATTAGATCTTTAAAACTACGCAACGGGTTTTGATGCATTTTTTTAACAGATAATGTTTTAAGAGGAAGGTTTACATGCAATTTAACGTGTGCGCAAAATATAGTTATATAGGTATAAGTTTTTTATGTTCTTAAGATGATATATTATTTATTATTTTATGTATCTAATTTGTATTATCTAAATTTAATGCAAACCAGCTAAAAGCCCGCTCCATAATGAGTGGTCACTGAAACTAATTTGAAATGTATCACTCACTAATACTTTATTAAAATAATTAAAAATCAAGAAATTTAAATAAAAAAGTCCCGCGCACTTAAATTTCAATAGCCTTCAGTATCATTGATCGATTTACATCGCTTCCTTTTAATTACGAAGTTTGAAACACAATCCGCCATTGAACAAGATACTTGTATAATAAAATAAATGCCGATCCTGACAGTTTGACCTTTTACCTCAGTCACCGCCCACAGAACGACATTTACTCAGAAACAAAGTTAATTTCGCCACATTTAATAAATATTATGTTGTAGGATCATGTTTTGTTATAACGTTATACAAGTACAATAGAAAAGCCTATTATTTGTCAATTGGCCAGTGTTTTCAGATATTTGGCGATGTACTCCAATTTCAACTTAATGATAGCAAAGTTAAGACGGCTAATAAATAACAAAATCGGAAATGGCAAGTAGCGTCTTCCAGTCTAATATCAATACTCTCTGCGATAACCAAAACGCATGCCAGGCGTGGTGTGTTTTGACCAAAAACCCCACTTATAAAGCCTATGTTTAGCAGTAGCTTAGTTCATATTGGAAAGATATGATACAAAACGCATGGAACGCTTCACGTTAGCATTAGGTGTGTTGGTAGCACCTCATCTTGGAACTTTGATTCTACCACCTTACAAATATACATATGATACCATTGCATGCTAAATGCTATTATGCCAAGCTGACGTAATCAATAATAATCTGAATAATTTAATGATACCATTGCGTATTTGGAGCCAAGCAATTAACTGTTATACGATATATATTTTTCTTGGCATTGCTGGAACTTTTCTAATCACCAAGTTGATGCGAAAACTTTGATTAATCAATCTTTTCCGTACCTTAATTGAAGGACGAAAATTATTCTGGGAATGGAGATAAATTCTAAATTACTTTGCCAACAGTTTGAATTTGCATTCTTTAAATTTGCCAAATAATAAGTTTCAGCAATTTGGGGTATAGTTAAAATATTACCACCATTCTTGAAGTTTCATTCGTTACGTTATTTCATTCTGAACATTTTGAAACGATAAAACAACCGAAATCAAATCAGCATTTAAGTAAGACTTTGTACAGTAGATCTTTGTACTCAGATGTAAAATATCACCATAAATAAGAATATTACAAGTAAATTATCAAGAAGAATATACCTACTGAGAAATAATTTATCTTCATCATTGAATGAAACATATTTGGCTCAAAAGGCGAGTTCAATCACGCCTACAAGATTTTTGAGCTATAAAGATCAAATACCGAAGGAGATAAGAATTTTATTTCTGACATGAAAATACCCGAAACTAATTTCTCCGTTCGAATAGTTTCCGAAGGTATAAGACATGTATTTGTCAACTGGACGAATATAATATTCTCTTGATATTATCGTGAATACTAATCAAAATGTTTATGTAAATATCTATATATCTATATACAATATACAATCTATATACAAATAAACAAAATTGTCTGTTTGTAATTTCAAAATAGCAACTTTTTACTCAATGCATATAAAAGTATACACGATACCTATTACAAAAATGCAATTAAAAAGGTTTTGTCTGTCTTTCTGTCTGTTTGACTGAAGTAATCTTCTAAACAGCTGGACCAATTTTAACGGGACTTTCACTGGAAGATAGCTGAAGGTCTAAGGCGTAACATTACTGTTTTTTAAGTATTAGCGCGCGCTCCACGCTTATGAGGACGCCGTCGCGGGAGCGCGAGATATCACTTACGATTGAATTACGCATTTTTACTTCTTTATAGCGAGTGAAACCGCAGGGATCAGCAAGTATGCATACATGTATATTAAAATTGCTTGTGACTTTTATGCGTATGAAATTGTACTCTGACCCTCATATGAAGAAAGGTATGAATAAATTCCATTACTACAGACTGCTGCAGCTGTCAGGATATACAACTTATATGAAACCCATTTAAACTTGTCAGCGCGGATCGTACCATACGAGTATCTCGCGCTACTATACCTAAACTGTACATTTATATTTAAACTCTACATTTTATAAACTGAAAGTAGTTATTTTGTAGTTAACCCTCTATTTTAACCCCCGACGCAAAAAGAGGGGTGTTATAAGTTTAACGTGTGTATCTTTGGATTTGAGGCTCTGTGTATCTATTTGTAGAGTTGTAGCTCCAAAACGGATGAACCTTTTTTGATGCGGATTTTTTTATTTGAAAGCTTTACTAATCGAGAGTGTTGTTAAGTTAAATTGAAGAAAATCTGACCAGCCATTAAATTATTATCGTCGTTTTAATTTTAATATATAAAGTGATCTCTTCCTTCCTCAATCATATACAACTCAAACTTACACAGCAATGCTTATGAAAATTAAATTAACCCTAACATAACTCAGGTCAATTAGCATCAGCTTCTAATAGCTACTTAATAACAACTTCGCAACTACGTCCGTGCAACTAAAGCAAAGTTCACGCGTAAATATATCCGAATGATAGAAGCACACAGATGAAAATTGAACTAAGCAGCGTGCTTCGACGTGACATCGGTACTACAGAGTAACATTAAAAGTAGATCATTGCGAACTGTAGCAAGACGAAGTAACAATTCGAGTCCATTAACTGTTTTAACGATATAGCTCTTATTTCAGAAATGTGTCCATGACAATGAAATCAAATTAATTGTTTGTAATTGAAATTATAACAACTTTCATTGTATAATAAACTTTATCAATAATGAAATGGTATTGAAGGTGATTCAAGAACGTATAGTTTTTAATTTATTTGTTGGATTAAAATAGTGTCAGATTGTATAATAATGTTCTGTGATATGTATTCATATCAAAGCTTCTAATGCCAAGTTAAAAACTACTCCCGCTTGAAGCAACGTCCGCGTATAAATGAATACGAGTGGTGGAAGCGCACAAAATGTTTCCTGTGACCGCGTCCATTACAGGCTTTTCCGATGTAGTTTATGTTTTAATGTATGATCATTTCAGAGTTTTAGGGAAGTTATAGTCAATATAATAGGCTGTAATTTTGTCACATTAATAATTTCATGATAATTACGTTCGACTGGCGTATACTGCATGTCTACTCGTATAACTACCCAAACTAATTTAGAAAGCACAATAAAGACAAACTGTTATTTTGACGCTCTTTTCACTCTATATAGACTAAAAATGACGAAATGCATAATAAAGCTCTATGCCATGTATTCATATCAAAGCTTCTAATGGCAATTCAAACTACTACTCCCACTTTTAGCAACGTCCGCGTATAAATGAATACGAGTGGTGGAAGCGCACAAACGTAAATTGAACTGAGCAGCGTGCTTCGGCCTCGGCGCTACGGCTTATCGTTTCAATGCGAACTGGAGCAAGTTTTAGCGAAAAATGTTTGCTGTGACCGCGTCCATTACAGGCTTTTACGGTGTAGTTTATATTTTAATGTATGTATTTAAGAGATTGAAGCTTTTAGGCACCAAAAATTGAAGCTTGTAGGTCACATTACACTAAGCGTAGCAACAGTTTAATATTAGGATCATTATATGCAATTTGCGGTTTATTAAAATGAAATCATCCTAAGACGTATACACTGAGAAAATGTAAACTAATAATTATACTAAATTAAAAATAATATATTTTATAGATTGTTCAGTAAATAGTTTTTTAAGTTGTACGTATACCTGTACCTATCTACTTAACTAAAACGCAAAAAAGATGCTTCAGATAGAACTCGATGTGGAGTTGAATCACCCTTTTATTAACTCCACTTTTAACTGTAACAAACCAACTTTTAACACGAGTGTGTAAAACACTATAGGAAGCTGAGTTTAACCTACTTATAATTTTATTTTGATTTTTAACTTTGCAATAAAACAATTGTGATACCACAATTATTTTTTAAAATTGAAATGTGTGATGATCCTTAGATTCAGTAGCTTATAATCCTCTTAAATATTTGACCCATTGGTTAATTATCCATTCAATGCTTTTGTATCTTGCTCTTGAGTTCATTAAAGTACCTTTATATCTTTCAATTAACTTTTTCAAAGTATATAATATAGATTATAGAGTATAAAAAGTACATAGCTCTAAAATTTTACTAGGTACTGCAAATAATTTCCTTTCCTTAACATGATTTCCTGAACTGAGAGCACGTGACGTGCAAGCATTCCGAGCCATTCAACAGCACTTCAGTTGGATTTTATTTCCACAAGTTGCAGTTCCAATACGATCGCCGGCTTACTTCAAGTTTCTATGGCGCAAATAAATGTTATTGAAGTTATTTAAAGTGGAATTGCTGAGGCTTCATCATTTGTATATAAATAATCTTGGTATGTTTGTATGAAATTGTCAAACTTTACCGCCTTTTGTTCATTAATTTCTCAGACATTTCTGTATTCGTTATCAATCCATTATCTGATGATATGTCAAATCAAATAAAAAAAAAATTAGATTCTTTACAAGAATTATTTTTAAACGTCAATTTTTTTTTCTCCCACCGCTTCGAAAGATGTTTAGTTGTGGAGAAGAAGCGACGCAAGAACTTCATAACACACATGTTTTAAAAAAATATGTAAGTATTACAATAATTGAACTTACACTAATAAGGCACTAATGACTCCTCTTAATCCGGTAGGAGGCGCACCCTTATAAAGAACACGAACGGTCGCTACTGGGTAAAATATAACACAGAGGATAAACATACTACAGACGAAAATGTCTTAAATGTTTTATTACAATATGGAATATTTTAGCTATTATATATAAAAATATTTTTTAAAACTGACTGCCGCGTCCGCTTATCATTTGCGAATCCTAAACGACGGATGCGGCTGATCGAGCAACCCCTGACATTAAAAAGACAGTTCAGGGTGAGGGACGAGTGATGCGGCAGGCGACCGCGACAAACCCATGGGGTTATGAAGATTCAGTGAGATGGATTCTAATAAGATTCATTTCTTAACCCTAAGCATCTTAATCTGATGGAAACAGATTATCTTAAGCAATAAGATTCCTAAACGTTCCCACTACGTAATAACACCTAAAAGTAACAACCGTTATTTTTGTCTTCGTTGTCAACCCATTCTGTTCTAGTTTCAGGCATGGGTCTCCTCTATGAGAATGTGACAAGTTTAAAAGCGTGAAAAGTTTGATGACCCACGTAATGGAGCGGTAACATACCGTTCTTTCACGCAGTGGGTCTCGGGTTCGATTCCCGGCCAGTCAGATATCTGAATGATGAATTGAGATATCTGTTCTGGGTCTGGGTGTTTGTGTATTCGTCTTTGTGTGTCCATTGTACCTAGGAATAAAGAAAATACAGTAGTAGTAGTGTAGAAAGTGTTTTCTTTTTTAATAATAAGGGTTGAGGCACATTAGACCACTGAGCTTGCCAAGATCACACTTCACACATTTGGAACCATTTGAGAAGGGTTTTAAAAGAACTCTCAGGCGTGTAGGATTCGATGTTTGCCTTCACCGATATAGTAAGATATATTATTATTAGTAAGATATTTTATTTTTAATACGCAAATAACTTGAAAAAATCAGAGGTCACAAGGTTTAATTTATATCAGTTATTCATATGACATCATTAAGGCTTATAAGAATAGGGGAACGTGTGACTCCATGTTTCTTCATGTTGAAATAACAAACGACTGTACCAAAATAGCTTTACGTTCCCGTTTATCGAAGTTTGTCAAGCGATTAACTACGAAATGTGTGGGCGGTGTCAATAAGTATACAATAATATTTATGATCTTCCTTCTTCATTATTCAGTAGATTTTCCTTGTAAGCTTTGGTAAGGTTCTTATTTTATTATTAACTAGCTTTTGCCCGCAGCTTCGCTCGCGTGGACTACTAAAATGGAATGAAGATTTTCTGTTTATTAAAGTATTTGTGTGCCGAATTAGTTAAAAACCCGTTAAACCATCTTTGCGCAAGAGATTATTAAACATCTATCTACCCATTCAGTTATCTAGGTATCTATCCAACCTTCCACACTCGATATTTGTAATATTAGTAGGATTAGATTCTCTCGACCTAACATTTTTTTTATATGTTTGAAGCTATGCGTATAAATATTTCATTTGTATATGTTTAAATGTGATAGGTAGGTAGATATCTACTTCCTTCAAGCAAATTTGATCCTGGAATAAACTTCTCAACTACATTAGACTTTTCTTTTTAGGCTAATTGACTAAAATTAAAAGTCAGTGTAAGTCTTAATAGGTAAATAACCATATCGTTAA
>DWPV01004431.1:0-13628 GCA_018251915.1 Urbanus proteus proteus
GGGGGGGGGGGGGCCCCGGGGGCCGCTGGGTGCCACTCCCGCCTCCGGGCACGAGCCCGCCGCCCGGGGGCCCCCCCCCCCCCGCGGCGGCCGCCGCCCCCCGCCGCCCCGCCGCTCTCGCGCCGCCGCCGCATCGATTCATTCACTCCGTACACAATTATTCATACGGCCGGCACGATGGACGCGAGCAGCGCGCCGGCACCACCACGTGAGCGCGCGCCACGTGCTCGCGCTCCGCCCGCCCCGCCCGCGCCGCGCGCGCCCGCCGCCCCGCGAGCACGCCCACCGCGCTCGCACTGCCCGCGACCCACCCCCACACCTTGGCCGAACTTTACATTTCACCTGTCAAACGTTTTATTCACCCACGATCATTACGAAACTTATCGACCATACAGAAATCATTCCACTTACGTTTCTTCGTCGGAAAACTTCCCGGCCGTCATTCATCACTTGTATGTTTTCCTCGCGTGACGCAACTTACACACGCGTTTACAGTTCGCCACGAACACTAACAACGTGATTCTTAAATTTCCACATTGTTAACAGAGATAACGATGCGCGAGTGACGACCGAGCGGAGAAATATTGCGAAATCGCGCCAAAGCGAGTGAATGCCTTCCCTACGCTGGCTACGAATAATGCTACGCAACAGTAGCGAGTTACGGGTCACTAACACTAACCATTTTCAATACGATCTATGAGTTGATAAAACTTTAAGTAAACACAATTAATCTTATGCTAAATAATCATGATGCGTACTTAGCTAACTTAAGGAAGGTTACAATTACATGAAATATTTAAGTTAATAGGAACACCAAATATGTATAAACAAACCTACGTCTATGGATGCAATTAATTAAAATCATACAACTTTACATAATTTATAAACACATCATTTATTTCCTAATTTTCTTACAACTAATAACAAGAACATGAAAAGTGGACTGAA
Source organism: Urbanus proteus proteus (assembly GCA_018251915.1). Taxonomy (NCBI): domain Eukaryota; kingdom Metazoa; phylum Arthropoda; class Insecta; order Lepidoptera; family Hesperiidae; genus Urbanus; species Urbanus proteus. The sequence goes on from DWPV01004431.1 coordinate 949, forward strand.
GACTTTGTAGAAGCTACTATAAAAGTTCACATCAATTACTATGAAATTGTAAAATGATAATAAATTGTAAATTGTCAACAAAATACATAATTTGATTGTTACACGATACATGAGTACAAAAATTAAAATACAATGTTTTAAAAAAATTGGGTTTTGATTTTGTTATACAGGTACCCTTTTTCGTAAGGGGTCGTACCAAATTCCAATAGTGTCGTTGTAAGCAAAATAAACATTAAGGACGTCATTTGACGCGAGTTATCTCAATCTCGTCACACATAGCGACACGAATTGTGAATATTATGAATGAATGAGTGAATGAAAACAATAGATACCGTTAGCTACAAATTTTGCATAACATGAATTTGATAAAAAATATTTATACCTACTGGTGATACCGTCATATTAATGAAATTAATGTCAATTTTGATTTGCTTAATTTACTCGCGAAGTTTTTCAAATACTTAAATACAAATATCCGCCGGACAGCCGGTCTGTTATGTTTAGATAAGTATGAGTTCTTACGTCTATAGCGCGGGTGAAACCGCGGGGATCAGCTAGTTATTTATAGTTGTCGAATCCACAAACGTTTTTGTAATATCTGTTAATTAAGTTTAGTAATGAGTCGTTATGGTAGGTATTTTTTAAAATCGACCCTACTCTCATATTGCGGAGAGGTGAACCGGCGTTCTTTCCATTAGGTAGAGCGTAGCCATAGAGCGTAGCCATTTTTCGTTGCGCTCGTCAAACTTGTGGTTTTGTCAATTTAAATTTTTCAGTGGTTCAGTGGCGCGACGTAAAAGAGCAGAATGTTCAGCAATGGACGAATAGATGCGAAAGAGATAAAGATTATAATAGGGTAAAACTCAGCAAACAGTCTCACATCGTTTAAAAATCATAATAATATAATATAGTAATAAAATGTTTAATTCTTAATAAAAAAAACGGCGAAAATTTACTTCTACACCTATATATTATTTGTATTTTATAAAACATCAAATATTCAAACCCCCACATACCTAATGAAGTCCTAACCTCTCATAAACGTTCATACACTTCATACTAATTTAAATTGTTATTTGTCTTTCTTGCTGATGATTTATATGTGATTTTCCTAGAACTCCTATTTTAGTACAGTTACAATAGAAATTAAAATAACTCCAGCACAAATTGACCCAAATTGCCACTTGATGTGCCGGCGAACCTCCATGCAAAAATAACTACAGACTGCAGCTTCCCAAAGATAGATTTAGAACCAGATCGATACCTTCCGGAGTTATATTTATTTTATTCGGAGAATAATTAATGCTTCACGCCAACTGAAATGACGATGACACCGCGATCTTAAAATACGTTTGTCATTATTAGGTAAGTAGGTACTTATGCTGCAAAACCTAATAATATAATGGCATCGAATACCTTATTTAATTAGTAACAAAATCACCAATGTTTTAGGTTATTAATGTTATTGTGAATTTATATATGATTTTATTACATTTTCTAATGCATTAGATTGACGTAGACCTTTATTAATTAAAAAACGACATTTTTTTTTTGTTTTGTCGTAAAATCGACAACACCGCACAAATTTAAAACTTCGTGTGATTATTGAACTCTAAGCTTTTTATGCGAGGTCAGTGGGGAGCAAAACGGGAGTGGTGTATTCTTTCAAAATCAGCGACCAACGGTACTGCGGCGAATGTAGAGCGACCGCGGCGCATTCAAATTAGTAATGAAAGTATCTTAATCTTTTAAGTTTTATAAAAAAAGTCTGTAAAGTCTGTCGGACGATAATAAACTTTACGTGAAAAGGTCATAAGAAAACATCGATGAAAAATTGCATAGGTACTTTGAAAGACAGATAGATGCGTCGCAAGCCGAATGCTTAGGCCAATCGTGCCTCTCGCTTGTTCCGCACACTCGCTTGCACGCTCGGTTCAGGCGGAACGTGACACGTGAACGGTTTTTCGTGCGTGTGGCCGGCGTTCATTGATTTATATGACGTTATCACGTTAAAGAGATGACGACTTAATATTACAAGACTCGACTCTAAAATGAACTCACTTATTGAGTTATTTTAGTATAAAGACTCGCGTAACGACGACGTAACCTGTAAGTCATTTAATCCTAAGTTAACGAATATAGACTAGTGTATAACTCTTGTTGGTTAAGTACCTTCAGTTTACAATCATACTCTTAGCCTCAAAACATTTTTAGTTAACATTCAGTGCCCTACAAAGTCTTATAGATAAGTAGGTACCTAAGTCTTTTAATAAACTCTTTGGATTTAAAAAAGACCGAGCCTGTTTCATCACTACTTCATAGACTTGTATTGAAATACTCTAAAAGGCAACAGACGCGTAGCGTTCACAAAAAAACCGCGCCCACGCTGCTACTGTTTCCACTCCGCTCCCCGCTGCCGTTTTTTTATTACAAAATATTTATTTAATTTTTTTAATTCGACAAAAAAAACCTTACGTTTGTAGATGAATGTATACCTATACCTATTTTAAAAAGCCTGAAGAAAATACCGAAAAATATATATTTATAAAATTATACTGAATTAAACCTCTTAAAATATAATTCGCATTAGCTAACTCATATTACAATTCGTATTCCATTAACACTTCAACCTGTCAATTTGTGTCTGCGACACCAGCAACTACATTTAGAAGGAGACGAGCTACTATCTAGGTAAAATCAATATCTGTCTAAAACCGATATCTATCTAAAATTAAAACTGTAGCCAGTTTGGATAGTGCTAGTGCTTTAGATATAATCTTTAGAAAGATAATTCCAAGGAAAATAATCCTGGATTTTTTTTATGTTTAAAATTTTTGTAACGTACAGGATGTATCTATGTAGAATCGTACATTGAATGTGATATATCAGAGACATTCTGTTTAGCCCTATAAAAAAACGAACAAAAATCACTTACCTAGCACAGTCGAGTCGAAGGGGAAGTCCTTTGAAGCGGGATTTAGCAAACCATCTTCTTCCATAATGTTCACAGAACTTTAAATCCTTATATCGCAATAATAACAAAAAAATGTCGTTTAATTTCACCACAATACCATCTATCTAGAATACCGGGGTAAGTACCAGTACCAGTAAATTGTTAGCCGTCACTTCACAACATTAGATGCTTACATTGTGACGAAACAGATGTGCACAATTGGCGTGATTGTAGACTTGTTATAGACTATAATCAGAGCCAAGTGCAGTCACCTACGAACTTTTACTTATTGTTATTAAAAATAGAATTCAGTCATCGTCATTCAAAGATAAATTCACAATTCGTGTCGCTACAACGGAAATATAACATCTAAAATTCTACTCATAATCTATAAAGGTTCTCATAGACCCATTTTAAAATTCACATTCACAAGATGAACACTAATTTATATAAGTAGATAGGTACAATATGCATTTAATATTAATAAGAGAACATCACAACGAACTCTAACCACATGATACATAGAATTCTTAAATACATGAAATTCACTCTTAGTTTACACAGCCGCAATATTAAGCAATGAAAGCTTACATATAAATTGTAGTTAGACATTTTTATAAAGGTGGGCCTTCACTTGACGCGGTTGAAAAGAAAATATTTATTTAGATATTTAAAATATGTCCGATAGGAGTTAAAATGTACTATAGTAATCTGTCCATGTTGGCCATTAATTAATATAGCTCACATACGCCAAGTGAAGCCACGACATAACATTTGCACAGTAGATATACTCGAATAGTATACTATAGTAGATATTATGAAGAACACAGTTAACTTTTAATTATAACTTTTTATATGTCCCAAACGGTGAATTAGAAAAAAAATTGTAAAGACATTTTTTATAGATAATTGCACGGTCTACAATTTTGTCTTATGAATTTTAGGACATATTGTTATGCTGATACTTATATTGAGTAACTTTTTGCACATATGTGGATTTTCCACATTTCACATTTATATTAGTGTTATGAAAATTCGTACCAATTTTTAACTCTATTCCTTGAATGTTTATCTTGATTGGACTATTAACTTGTTCTTATATGAAAAAGAAAAATATTTAAAAGGTGTTAAAAATGTTTAGGTAGGTATACGTGTTTTCAGTGTGATTTTCTTTTATTTAAGCCACCGCCTGTTAAAATAAGTTTAAATAATGTTATTTAATTTTAATAAGTATACTTTATACAATATAATATATATGTATATTGAAGTTTTTTATTATATTAAGCGATTGAAATTATTTGAATGGTAATGTTTACTAAGTCATATCTAACGGCTATTTGCTAACCACCCAATAACATGTCTCCATCCAACATTTTTTTATAAATTTATAATCTAACTTCTTGACCTGACATCATTTGCTACTGTGTCATTGGCTATTAAACTTAAATTGATCGCAACAATTAGAGCCATACTCTACTTACTTGGAACGTTTGTTTTATAAATATTTTATTTGAAACGGCACATAATGCCTCGAATATAAGTTCTAAGCAAGTTTTCATGTTTTCCTTGTGAATAGACCTACGCCCACCGCCCTACATGAGACTCCGCCCAGCGGCCTTGTTATTCTTTATTCATTAAATTCATCGGCTATACCAATCATTTCATTTTTAACTTTCAGAAGTTCTTTTGAGGCAATTGTTTGTAAACACACATTATAAGTCGATTTTCTGGTGTTATTCAAACGTCATTTATTTCTGCCTTAAAGACTTCACAAGACGTACCTCCACTTTACACTACTAATACACAGGGGTGGCTATAAATTATATAAATATTTTATTGATAGATGGACTACACACCTGTTTGTTATTTCTATTGCTTTTTTTTATATAATATAGATTTCATTAAAGCCGGAATGCAATAAATAAGTAATAATAATACATTATTATCATTAGAATCTACAAGATGTAGGAACGGAACACATATCTTTCATTTCGAGACTTTGGAGTGTATTTGATTAATTTATTAATTAAAAATACTGTCTAATGTAGTGACTATTCGAATAATATTTTTCATGCATTATTTTTGACTCAACTGACAACATCCTATTAATTATTTAGTTCTTTTGAACAGAATCAACCATACATTTCACAAAGGTACACACTCGCTATCCAAAATATAGTACCTACAAGTTTCACAAATAAAAAATATTTGAAAATACGGCAAGTATATTAGTACAACGATTCATCAACAATAAGCAACAATCACAAACAAAATAACATAGAAAACAGTAACAAAAATATAAAAACAAGCGAATACAGATAACAGGCAATTTCACTACTAATATAATTAAGATTATTGCAGTCGAAAGCTAAGCTAATAACACAAAAACTGGGTTATATTTAACAGTCTGCAAAACAAGTTTTAAAGCATTACGTCCTCTTAATCGTGATATAAATTGAAAAATATATTCTTTGATATCAACATTATTTCCAAACTTTCACAATTTCAATCACATTAATATATGTCGGATGGAGGAACCAATATAAAGTAGAAGTTATTGAATACAGGTAGTTGAATATAGCTAGGCTTACATTAATATTGTTATTGATTAGAAGTAGAAACTTTTAAGAGGTTTCTAGCAGAGTCGAGATATGTGGCCGAATGGTGGGGAACGCTTGATAAGTACTGGAGCAAGTGATCCCGAAGGATCATAATTTTATTGGGCTTGAAAGTGTGCGGTCACTACCTTGAAACGGTTGCTCTAATCGCGTGTTTGTTTATAAAGTGTTAAGGACAATAAATACTGTATTTGTGCCCACATTTTCCCTTCGATGAAGCCCACATAACCCATGAACTTGGTAATGGTGTCGATGAGAACCGTCTTTCTCCGACATATATATTTACTAGTGATTGTTGTAATAAGAGGACACAGCACATCTGTTGGTTACTTGTCAGCTCTTATAATGAGATAATTGCACACTGTCAAATAATAAACCCAAAAATTACAATAATAAACATAAGCTATAAAAACAAAAAAAAAACAATTGCACAAAAGCATCGCATAAATTCTATTAAAGCTTGAAATTTCTTATAGCATTGCATCATAAAATATTAATATTACATAAACATAGTAATAAGCTATCCAAACATAAATTATATTGACGTCTGAAAGTTATTTTACTGTAAGTATCAAACATCATTGTAAAATTTTCTTCATTAGAAACGAACGACCGATAAAAATAGGATACGAAGTAATAAGTACCATTTTGAGAGTAAACCATAACATATATTACGAGAATTAACACCATTCGTTTATCATATAATTCGCCAATAATATAAATTATAAAGCTCTAAGTAGTTTTTTGGCGACTTACATAGAAAATACTTTCCTTCGTCTACTTAAGCATCATAAGCATAACAGTCAACAACAAACCAAAATATTGCTAAAATAAAATAAATATAGCCAATAATAATATTAAAAAATAAACAGAATCAAATTTCAGTCTGTTCCTAATAAGAGATCGAGGCAATATACATATATCGATATTACATTGTTCATGGCAATCATTTATCACCAACGCAATATGTTATCATCCCAATTTAAACGGAGACTTGGCAGTGATTTGACAAGTGTTTAAAACTATGGATTCGGTATACAAATAGAAAAATATCAAGCAATTACATCAATTAAAAGTATGAACACATACATGGGAATGGTATTACATTAACTAAGATGATTTAGTGTGGTACTTGGATTTCAAGTATTTTAATGTTGCATAATTGTGAATGTTTAACATCAAATTTAAAATTTTACCGTGATTATACATGATAACTATTACTATAAAGTTAAATTTAGGATCAAACTTAATTTAACTAGTAAATAAATAAAAATCAAATAAAAAAAATAATAAAGCAAGCAATTACGCTGGTATCTGCTAACTGGGGTACATATTTTTTTAAACATTTTCGCAATATTTCATGTCATGTTACGCACATTATATTTCTGACAAGAATCCTATATCATTCATAAGATATTAAGCTATAATTAGGTACATAATTTGGATATTTAAAAATGTAATATTATTTTCATGAATAGTATTCATTCAAAGCGTTTGCTTACAGGTATACATGATATAATTATGAATAGATTAAATATCACACAAATAATACTGATCTATATAATGTAATGTCATAGATTTTTCTTTGGCACACAATAAACACAACCATGATTACCCTTAATATACGAAAATCATTAAAACAATTCATTATCCTAAGAGGTAGATAACACATGTCATAATCTTAATACTAGAACTACTAATAGAATGAGTATTTAAAATTCAATAAGCATAATATGGAATGCAGTTATTTCCTAGATACTACACGAATTTGAGCTAAAACACAGTATGGCAGCAAAATTTATCTTGGTATACATTAGGAGTAACTTATTCAATTGTCTGTATTAAAAAAATGTAGATCAAAAAATATTCTCTTCTGTAGAAACCTGACAAGACTTAATGAATATAGTTATTGACTAAAATACTAAATCTGAGATCGCTGTATAATACTTTAAAAGTTCATTATTTTCTGTTAAAAATATTGAAGATACATTTTTAATGTCTGATGATATTAATTTAATTTCACAAGAATGTAAATAAAAAACTTCATGATGTCCCTTTTACTCCTACAATAAAATAATATATTTACTTTTATAACATTCGCCATTGATGTGAATTCTATGAATGTATTGAACTGTAGTGTGGGAATGTAGAAGGTAACAAGGAACCAAAACGGAAAGTATGTGTAACGAACACGAAGTTACAGTCAAATAAAAACAAAAACTATTTGGTTTGAAATGATTTGAAAACTAGTAGTAATATAATATTAATTCATCTCTTTATGTTTTCAAAAATACTAAGTTATCTGAAATTCTGAATCTGACATGAAAAATGTACCCCGAGTGACTAATAACTTTAAAAGCTTAGAGCATTAAGACATTTAGACATTAAGACAAGTGATTAAATTTTAGACTGGGCCTTTTCAGCGTTGGACGCTAACAAGGCGGATAGGGTGGCGTGTGTCGCACTCAGATTACCAGATGTTGGGCAAACGACGTTCGGTGGACCAGTGTTCAATATACCACTGGTTCCCGAGCTAACGATCGTCACATTAGGCGGTGGTGTGGAACCACTAGCGAACCCGGTAGACAACACCTTCTGAGTGTTATGCATCATGAATGACTTGGCGGCACCAGCGCTGCCCAAAGTGAGCACCTTCTTTAACATAACGGACGAACCACAGCCACTATCCATCAAATCCTTACCGTTAATGCTGTCGAAGTCGTTCCCGCTCGCTGACACAATTGTGTTAATCTTCGGGGATGTTGTATGCGACGCAGGCCTTACTGCGGTCACGTTGAACGACACGCCAGAAGACACCGCGTTCATGTTCGTACGATTTATAATATTCCGCGAGACGATCGCGTTGTGTAATATGTTACCCGTTGGAAAGGATTTCGATGACACGTTAACATACTGAGCGGGAGTACCTATGATAGTGCCGTTGGAGGTTCTGGTACCGAAACCAATCACTGTGGTGCCGCCTCCCTGCGACATAACCGTGCTGATAGTCCCACCTTTCGAATTAATTGGTAATCTGTAACACAAAAATTAGGAATAAGTTTCGAAACTTTAAAATAAACTAAATATATAAATAATACCCTTCAAACACTTGACATTATACTTAAAATGAATAAAATGTAAGAATGTTGATGAATTTTCTACAACATTTATATTGCATGTACTATATTATTAAATCAAATACTCAATCGTTACTAAAATTGTGAACGGACATTATCAACCATTGTTAGGATCTTTTATGACCATTCGTCAAATGGATATTTGTCATTGCTTTCAAGATCTAAGATCAAATAGTTCATCATAATTCATTCAATATTTCTTAGTTATTTTCAAAACTGATACAATCTTTCAAAATTCAATATCTACTCACCCTCGAATCATCTGCGAGTTAGTCCCCGGTATATTCTGAATGGTAATGGTGGACTGTGGCAGATGGTGTATGGTCCGTTGCCCGGGCGGTTGTATGCCAGTGCTGGTGTAGTAGTGGACAGTGCTGCCCGTGATCCGCGGCGGCGTGATGTGCGCGACCGGCACGCTGTGGATCATACCGCTAGTTGTGGATGCTACTGTGATGCACTTTGTGTTCTGGCTTGATGGGTACTGGAAGAAAGGGTTTTAAAGTATATTTGTAAATCAATGGAATTCAATACGATAGGTAAAGTGATTTTTTTGTCAGAAGAATAGTTTAAGAGATCAAAATTCAATTGTGTACATATTGCTGTTAGTTACTTCGGTGTAGAATAGAAATTTCATATCCATAAACAAAAAAATTTCATCTGTAATATTTTAAACGATTGAAGTAGTAAACGAATATAATATAAGACTGCCACTTTTAATTACCAAATTGATAACAATGTATTTAAATCGCCATTTAACGTCATAAGCCACACGGAAACATTTGAATTGCTTCATGCTAGAAATAGATGTGATGATGGTATCTCCCCGATTGAACTATACTTACTTTAATCTTGCTCAGTAGGTACACCCCATTTTACTAACTCAGATGATAGAATCTTACTTAAATCAGTCGGAATTAACATCCTTCGATCGATACCCATACGCGACTAAATAAAATAAAACATGTTTTATTAACTTACATAAAAATATTTAAGAATTTAACTTACATTGCTCGTGTTCAGGGCATTTCCTATGTCAAACTCATCACCTACCAATGTGATAGTATCTGGATTAGCGCCTGTCAATTTTTCTATTGTTTTCCTAGCATCGGCATCACTCTCGATGTTCCCCAAATTCCTACTCAGGAATTCAATGTCAGATTCCAACAAACCATCAACCAAGTGACTTTGATCATCATTATTAACTTTGCATAAATCAAACGCATTGTCATTTTCCAATTTTATATCCTCTTCTTTGATTGCTTCAACATTTATGTCGTCAATGTCTTCGACTTTTATCTCATGTCCGTCCAAATCCTCAACTTTGATACCATTGACTTTCATTTGATTCAAATCTTCAACTTTTATATCAACTTTGATATCCCGAATGTCTTCCACTTTTATGTCTGCTAAATCTGTTTGTTCCTTTGGCATTGAAATACCAGCGAAGTCTTTTGAACGATCTGTGTTAGTAATATACTGACTTGCATTAAAAGTCCCAGTATCATAGGTATCTGCATTTATTTCCAATTTCACATCATCAATTTTATATTTATCTTCTGGAATGTTACTTGTAGATGGTTGAGGACTATTAGCATTACTAATTTCTCCACTCATAGACCTTTTTAGTACATATGCCTTTATTTTCCTCAGCATGAACGGTGGTACTTTAAATCCTGTCAACTCACCAAGCATTGGAAGTGAATTGTGTTTGTAAGCATCCGTTGCTGCAAGTTCTTCTATATCTTCTAGAACCTGTAAAATCAAATATTGCAGTAATTACAATTAAAGTATTGCAATTTATAGGGACAGATTTAATATTGATTCAAGTACTTTAGGTAACTTTAGTTAACATAATAAAAATATTATTATAAAGTAAAGCACCCACCATAATGTAAGTTTTACCACCAACAGCATTTACCAAATTATGATTGGCAATCCATTCCTTATCAACTGTGTCAGCGGGATACCTCAGCAAGCCAGCATGTCTTGTGTACAATCGACCGCGTGAATTACCTAAACCAAGCACCTGTAAAAAGTAAAAAATGATAAGTTTTTCTTTTGCAAATAATTCTTTTACCAATACACTATAAAAAAAAAATAATAATAAAGCTTTACACTCATAGCCCCACACTAGGATTCACTGTGTCGTGGGTGTCATGAACAACACACAAGACAAGGACACACACCCAGATCAAGAACGAAAATTTAAGTTCATCATTCACATTTCCACCTCGCTAGGAATCGAACCCAGGAGCATTGTGGCATCCGGGTCGTCTTTGCAGAAATCTTGTCTTTTAGTGAAAGGGGTACATCCCAGATGATTTCTCAATCTGATAAATAGCAACCATGTTAGCCTCCAAAAGTGACAACACGTTTATAATTTTAAAATCCCTACTCTATAAGATGCATTGCTTGTTAGTCTGTCATTGCAACCATATAAAAAATGTATTTACTCAATTACTGCATAGTTGTAGAATGAGAATGATTCGATCAGTACAACCAACATCTACTGAGCAGCAGTTTTTGCATTTCAGTGCTGCCGGCTCACTTTTATGTGAGGCGACAATCTAAGTCCTCGGAAGAAGCATCTGTCATTGTATTCAGTTCAGATAGAGCCCATGTTCTATATGAATTTGCTTACAGATGTTGCTGGATAGCTGTAGCAACATAAAATCCGGTAGACTGTTCGATTGCTACTTCAGATTGAAGTAGAATCAAGAAATAATTGAAAAAAACTCACTTTATGAGCATGAGATCCCATAATAAACAGTGTATCCGGAGTTAACCTGGCAGGGTCCCACTTCTCCGGATCTCTCACAGCCGGTGATGGCAGTGGTGAGGATGACAAGCTATCAGCACCGTCTTCTTGCTTGATCTTCTTACACTTGGTACCATCAATCTCAATTTCTGGATCTTTACGTTTATTTTGTGCCGAACTTGTTAACTAACAAACAGAAACATTAAAAAAAATAATTACAACAAACATCAATGAACTTCAGCTCCCAAGCAAAAAGTTGGTGTAATATTATTTTGTATTTTGTACTACTGATTCATTATCAACAATTACTAAAGTACAAATTTTATTCCATGTTGCTATAATTTCAGAAACTGTTAAATTTAGGCCTACATTATCACTTCCTAATAGACCACGTAGAGGAAGCTATAAGTCACTTTGAACAACAAACATAGATCTTGTATTGTTAATAACCATTATTTAAGTACTTTCCTGAAACTAGCCTCTTTGTAGGTCTAATTAAATGAAATTAAATTCCTAAATTGACTGATAATTTAGACTAATGGCGAAAATAAAAGGGAACACAACATTTTTTAAAGTTTTGGAGTTTTCGACTTATTGAGGTTCGACTTAAAGAGGTTATAGAGGAGAGCTATAGTACATACGTTATTCACAGTAGTTTGTTTCACAGATCTGCCATCTAGAGTACTGGTATCGGCATCAGTTGTATCAAATGGCTGGGCTGGTTTCGATGGAGTTGTATATAGCAAACGAGTTGCATCCAACATGGCCCTGCACACTGCTCGTACCTTAAAGCAAATTTGTCAAATTAGCACAAATATTTTTTTATAATATGAAATAGCAAACATGCATGCAGCCCACCTGTTAATAAGTGGGTACTGATGCCAATGGACATCTGTAAAGAACTCAGATATGATTACAGTACTACCTAGGGTCGACCACAGATGAGTGCTACCCCTAAGGACTAAGTTGGAAAGCCTTGGATAAGTATGTCTCCCATACCACACCCTGCAGACCAGAACACAGCAGTGCTTAACACTGCTGTTATAAGGCAGAAAAAAGGTGTGGCGGTGGTGCCGCCGGAGTCGAACTAAAAGTGTTCTACCACCTTTAAATAATATGTTGCATACAAAATTAATTACTTTCGACATAATTTTAGGGTAAAGTACCAATACTTACTTGATCTTCACTAACAGATTCATCTCCCAAATTGAGCC
>DWPV01004432.1:0-13628 GCA_018251915.1 Urbanus proteus proteus
GTGTATGTAGTTTTAAGTCATTATATTAAATTCTTTCTGAATTTTGCTTAGTTTTTATTTACATTTTGTATTAATTGATAGAAACATTAATTTTTATATTCTGTAAACGAAGTAAAAGCAATTTTTTATATATGAAAGTAGCAAACAAGCATGCAGTCTAACAGACGGATGCTGGCCAACGCCACCCATAAACATCTGTGCGCAACTCTAAGTAAAATCAGTGGTCAACCACAAACACATTAGTACTCATAAGAACTAAGTTGGAATGCCTGGGATAGCTAAGTCACCCTACCTACCGGAACACAGCAGCGTTAACACTAAGTGACTAAGTTGTTTTTGGTACTAATGTATGTTTGAAAATCAATTATAAATTGTAAAATAAAATCAATATTGGAGGTTTAAAGCGGACGAAAAAGTGCAAAAAGAAACTTAATAGTGGAGATTAGTGGTAATGGCCCATCAAATTAAATTATTATTTAAATCAAATTATTATTTAATTTGATTAGGATAAAGCCCTTAAAAACAATAAGCAAGAAGGAAACTTAAGTTTCAATCAATAACCAGCAATGTCACTTTAACACTAATTAAAAAAACTACACGCTAAACCATAGACATTTAACTTAGTAAGTACTTATATCCCTACGTACAATATCTTTGATTAAAATCAATATTCTAGCACCAGTTCAAATATATTAAAAAAAACATGCCCTATAAGTGCCATCCATGATTTACATCACACGAATTTCATGATTTTGACCCCTCCCCTTCTGTCACATTTTTGTGACCACATTGCCGTCACACTAGGGAGGGGTAAGGGAAAATTTGCTGCTTGAATTTATTGGATTTTTACAGTAGCAGTGGAAATAGCTGGTGTTGTGTTAATATTTTTCAAATAAAAATAATTTTTAGTTTGAACTATTTATTGAAATATTGGAAGATTTTAAAGCACCAAATAATTATTTTAAATAATAATTTATTTTCTTTTATAAAACACTTTTAGAGCTCTATTTACTTAAACTTAGTAAGCATATTGCCGACAACTGTTTTTAAACTTATTTTAATAATTGATATATATTTTTAAGAAATCTCTTATATTCTGACATAAATCTCTTCCACGGCCCTACGCTAAATATTCATTAATTCACAGGAACTTTATATACTTATTTAAGTATCCACATAAAATATATCATATCAAATATACTATATATGTGAAACAATTTCTTTGATTTGATATTATAAAAAAAAACATAAACTTAATGAAAATGCATTGTAAAATTGGGCGGTATTTTAACTGGTATTTTCAACGGTTGTACCGGTGGCTCGTGCCTATGGAAGCCCGTGACCCCTATTATGGTATTATCTTCTTTGGTTATGAGATAGGCCTTACAGTTCTTCACCTTGGAACAGTACCACCGCCAGCCGTATTTAAGACGATATGGATATTTGGAGTAAGTATAATTTTTGTACATGAGGAGTGTCCGTCCTCGTTTTGACATCACTTCTACCGCTGAAAGAAATTTAAATATTTTCATTTACCGCAAAAAATAGGAATAATGATGTTTGAAATACATGAACACTGCCCACTACTGATTAAAAAAACATTATCATATCTCGTGTTAAACAGATATAAGTATATTGTACTTAAGAGCCTCTATTTCATCCCTCACCAGTTTCCAATATAATCAATCAATCAATAAAACCACTCAGTACATACTGCATTATTTCTATTCTGATTTTATATTTCTTACAATAATACTTACAAAATAAGTATACAAATTTCATTTCTTAAATTGAATTAAAAGCGGACTAAATCTGTTAAAAATTACTGTTTCTCATCTAATTAGTGTCATTGCTGATCAGATAACTCGTTTAAAATATTTCATTACTAGTCTTTTACCATTTATGGTAATTTCCTTCAATACTTATGGGATTTCACCCGTATCTCTTTTAATTTCTTAATCAGTTTCTAATACCAAAGGTTCTCTAAGAGCCCCCAGGATATGATCCGGATTTAAGTAGTATTTTGGAGGTTCATGACAGTGTTCTTCATATGCCGATACGATAATGTTTTCATCGCCAGTGAAGACGTATGCATAACAGTTCTTCATTGTAGAACAAACCCATCTGGTCTTATTCATCTTGTTGTACTGCCTACGGTACGTGTATTGGTGAAACAGGAGCATTTCTCTCCCCTTCCTCGAAGTAATCACAACTGCTGTGTCTGTGGAAAAGGTATTATACAATCGACTATGGAAACTAAATAAAATAAATAATACGTTTAAAGAAGAGTCTTTTAATCATACATATTGCTCGACGGTTTAGTGCATCAGACTACTCATCAATTAATTACGATTTTATTTTGTTATCATTTTTTTTATCAACCAGTCTTTCCATTCATCCATCATCAGCTTTTTTGAGGTACATAATTCTATCAAAAAATTATAGATACATAATTCTATAATCTAGAAGCTATCATCAAGGATTTTTATAGCTAAGAGAAAAACGCTGAATATATATATTTTTTACATGCATGAGCAACTAGCTGACATATAATCCACAATGATATAGTCAGGGGATTTTTTTTCTACGTGTTTGGGAGGTTACCGCCACTCATAAATATACCGCAGCGGACGTCCTTCAAGCGGTATAATACTATGCTGTTATGCGTCTCATCCATTACCGCTTGAGAGGAACATGGTTACGATAATCTGACACTGGCTCCCGGTGGATTAAAATATTCCTACTATTACAAATAGTCTGTGTAATGAAAAAATATTCAAATATTATATACCTTTATCGGAATCAGCGACTTCAGTTTTCCTCGGTGGACGGTGATTATGATCCTCTTTAGTCATTATTATTTCATCATCATTGTTCAAATAGACGAAGGCTGAGCACTCTCTTTTGTGTGTACAGTTCCACCTGGACCCGTTTTTGGTTTCACAAACTTTTCGGTATTTAAATTTATTAAATTCTAATATTATCTTTCCACTTCGTGACTCGATGAACATAGCTTCATTTTTTTCACTTCCACTTCCTTCATCTTCATCTGTTGATTCCTCATTAAGTTCCACATTTTCTCCTATAGAGTCTAAATATTCTCCGTCATCTGCCAAATGTATTCTTGCATTAAGATAAGATCTCTTTTACATGGGTATCTCAAGAAATAGCAAAAAATACGACCTTTATTTTGCCAAACATATTTGCGTTAAAAATCATGGAGGAGTATTCGAGGTATTAGTATTTAAAGCAAACCCATAAATACTTTAAAAATAGCTTTATTAATAATTACGTACAACAAACTGTATCATGTCAATATTTTTATTTTCCAATTAATATAAAAATATACGTATCTATTTGAAACTTAAAAATGCATTTGATTGCACGAAATAAAAAAACATAAACCAATACTGCGAACACTACCAGAGTGAAATAAACTAAAAAAGCTTTACACTAATTGTAAAAGCTACAAACAATAATACTAATTATTATGTCAAACGCCTAACTTAATTCTATTGAGGCACCATGTACTTAATTATAACTAAAAGACGGATTATATGCATTCCGGATGTAACTCCTCTTATCCTATTATTAAATATTTGAACTAGAAAATAGATATTCTGATTCTTTTTTAATTTAGCTTAAAAGTGAATGTGTGAACAATGCATTTACCAGATACTGATTGATTACATAAATACTGATAGAAATTAGTTCGATCATCTAGCCATTAAGTATAATATATATAAGGACTTATTAAAATTATTTCTTAAAGCGTATATTTTTCACGTAGTAATCTTTTTTAATGTGTATTTGCACGGGTATTTCAAGCTTGTTATACTCGTACGTTGCATATAATCCGGTCTCTAATGATAACAAAACATACAATTATTAAAAAAACTTGAAAAAATAAAGTAAAATAGAAGTTGCTACATTATTCGATCTCGGAAAAGCCGATAAAGCATAGGTTCGTGATTGTGAGTATTAACGATCAGAACCAATTCGTATTTGTCATTGACATGTGCGTAGACATCACACTTGTTGCTGTTAGGCTCGTTACAACACCACCTACTGGTGGCACCGTTCACACAAACCTCTTTCCTGAAGGTATGTCCGTTTATAAGAAGGTATGTTTTGCCGGTCGACAGGGAAACTACTGTAACTAAAGAAATGAGAAATAATAGCATCGGAAGCAAAAATAATGGCTGATATTTCATTCATTTGTGCGTGCATTTGCCTAGAATCAGACTTGCGGCAATATTAATTACAATTGAGATTTTCAAAAAATAAACGGCTGTATCGGCACTACCTGATTCTAATCGCATATTTAGAAAGACTCAGCTACAGAAATGCACATACAAATGAATTAAATTATACTTTTCACATGTTTAGTGCTGTAGATATGCACTAGAATTGACTAGAAACACAAACATGATACAACTAGATAAATAAATCTACGCAGTTAATACCGGTAGGGGGCTCAAGCTACGTGTAAATAAAAGTCATAATTTGGAATAAAATAAATATATGCCAATCGGGAATACCACAAACAGTGCAATAACATAATGTGCTGCAGCTGCAGAAGTTAGAGACACAAAAACATAAAAGGACACAAGCAATATAATTGAAATCAAAATCAAAAAAATATTTTGGGCTTAGTATAAATCAGTAGGAATCTACATATGCACCAAATTAAAAGAAAATAAATATTAAGGGCGTTCTGGCACTGTCTTAAAAGCGTCACGGAAATTAAGATACATACTCGTATATTATATATAATTTAAGATTTTGTTACTTTTACATACGTTCCCTCACTACTAACGAAGTATGCAGGTGGAAGGTGATTATGATCTCGTTCGTAGAAAATTATTTTCCCTAATTCATCTAATTTTACCAGTGCTTTGCATTGCGTTGTTATTCTTTTAGTACAATACCAATGTTTGTTGAGAGGACCATAAACTTTGTTAAAGGTAAAATTTTCTACCATGAGTATATGATGCCTTCCTTGCACTGCAGGTATTAACTTATATTGAAAATCTGAAAAGAAGTTTGTAAATATTAAGAAATATAGATGTCAAATTATAATCTTGTCTTCGAATCTTCGAAATAAAAGACGTTGGAGTTGTTACTTAATTATAATTTGCTGCACTACAAACTGTTGACTCATTTGTTTCATCCTAGCTAGTTTTATTTTAATCCCACTTTTGTATTTGTACTAAATTATCATTTAAACAGCTTTTCATCGGAATAAATATTTAAGTTATAAGAATTGGCGATTTAAAGCAGTGAATAAATGAGATATTGATGGTAATTAACAGGATTTTAAATACAATCATAATGCACCTGACTAGAACTGAAGAACAAAGTAAGAGGACTTGGTTAGAAATTACCTTTTGTAGAGTTCAGATAATTTAGACATGTGACCATTAACTTAACTTTCACCATCTGCATTCTCCTCAAATTCGTTCTGCTTCTTTTTATCTTTTTAAATTATTTGTTCTATTTCTCCATCTTTTTTTACATTATGGAAGTTAACATATAAATATAAATTGACAAACAATATTAAAAAATTATAAATTTACTTTTTTGGTAGCGGTCAATACCACAAACAGAGGTATACATCAAAATAAATAGGGATAACTGAGAATAAAGGAGATCGCAATTGTATGATTTAAAGTATTTAATCTTTTATTTTTATATATCGCCCGTCACGTGTTATATAATATTGAGGTGGTGGGTGGTTGTGACATTTGTCGTAGAAAACCACTTCTTTGTTAACACCAAATCTAACTTTTGCTTTGCATTTGCTTGAAGTTTTCTTAGAGCACGTCCAATACTGATTGTCTGTGATACGTGCTTGATTGAATGTATAATCCTCTAACATGAGCAAAGAATGCTTGCCCTTCACTGACGGAATGAATTTATAGTCCAAACCTAAAACAAATATGAAGTTTAATATATTTTTTATGTTTTTATGACTATAACTCTCTTATTAGAAGGTAGTTTAAACTATACATTGGATTAGGTTAAACCAAAGATTAGTGCCGGCTTAGCAACCAGGGCGCTTGCTCAAGGCGAGTATAAATAAAGGCGCAACAACAATAATAACAACAACAAAAAAAATGACAAAACGTGTCGTCAGACTATTTTATCCAGCGCGGCATTTGATTTTACGATATTCATTTATTTTGCCATAATTAAGATTGAGCGTCGGGCATGCTTTTTTTTCAATAATAATGGTTAGTATTGTCAAAATTAGGAACATGTTTTGATAAATCATTTTGACGGGAATCGAATCTGATCTGAACACCCTCTTGGAATAATGATTGATAAATTAAATAAATACTAAAAGGATACGAGGGCAATAAGAACTAAAACTATATGTAATTGTCAAAAATGTCTTTATCTTACCGGACATCGAACGAGTTCACTTTGAGAAAGGAGCAAATAGACTATATTGTTGCGCCATCGGATAGTCCTGCTTATTATATAATTAACAACCAACTAAAAAAAGCTCATTAAAAGAAAATTACAATTTCATTACACTTACATTATTTTTTGTCACTGTTTCCTAATCTATATCTCCGGAAACTGTATCATCTAGATTATAGTCATAGTTTAACTCCTTAGCTTAGTTTTAAATAAAGTCCTTCTTTGGTTACATAGTATGAAGGAGGCGGATGGCTATGTTGGCGATCATAAAATTTTATTTGATCTTTCATATCAAAATGAACTCTTGCCGAACACTTTTTTGATAACCTTTTAGAACAGGCCCAGTACCGGTTTTTTAAGTAGTTGAAGGTATAGTTTTCTACCATCAAAAGAGACTTCCTCCCTTTGGGCGTATGGATGAACTTGTATTCTATGGCTGAAATAAAATAAATAACAATTTTATGAAATTACTAGATCAAAGAGTAAAAAATATAGTAGCACTGCACGGTAAGTGGTTAGTGACCATCTGTAATTAACTAGACAGGGAGTAGGTACCTGAGGTAGGCCACCGGAGCGTTGCGCCTTTGAGGTTTTATTGGAATACCTCACTTTCATAATGCAACACTGTTATTATGAGGTGTTTCTAGAGACGATCACGAAGAAGTTTATCGCCAAGAACCTACTCTTAAATTAATTTAAAAGAAAATATGGTAAAAATATGAAACATTGCATAAAGATACTTAAAATATCTTAAAAAATATCATAGGTGTTTAATAAAACGAAACAACCATTGCAATGCATAATTGTTTTCATTGGCTTCGAAATATTAGCCTACACAAGTAACAGCAACGCTAAATAACTATTAACTAAGATAATAGAAATATTAAATGCAGAATCGTTATTTTATTTTACGTAACATCATACAATATTTTTATACACAAACATTATGAAAATTGTGCGACAGTTACGCCGACATACGTCGCCAATTTTATAACATTAAATCTAAACTTAAAACAAAATAAAAATGTTCATCTTTTGACATAAAAAATAGGCGGAAAGATATAAATAAAATTCAGTCAGAAATTCAAACCTACGATACGATACAAGATACCTATAGATATTATGTTATACTATCAATAGTGACAGTTTTTTAATGTTAATTAATAACATTTAAATAATATTGTATGGTTTAAATTAAATAAATAATACTTTTAAAAAATAATTTAATGAAATATTAATTGAAATGAAAATTTAATTAATAACTATATC
Source organism: Urbanus proteus proteus (assembly GCA_018251915.1). Classification (NCBI taxonomy): domain Eukaryota; kingdom Metazoa; phylum Arthropoda; class Insecta; order Lepidoptera; family Hesperiidae; genus Urbanus; species Urbanus proteus. The sequence goes on from DWPV01004432.1 coordinate 7,699, forward strand.
TAAATTATGAAAAATGCTGTTTCTTTGACTTTCGTCCAGATCACGTAAATTGTTCTACTTTCAACTAAGTGATCAGTATTCCTATTACGAGTTTATTACGTTTAGTGAAATGTACCTCGTTTACGTTTGGGCCCACTCATATACACGCAGCGCTCCTAGCGGAGCGTTTAGGTTCTAATATTTATTATGGAAAAGCGGGCGTAAACGTAAATCGAGAACCGAGAGTATAAAAAAACGTAACAAACTCGTAATAATGGTTCAGCAATCTACTCTGTGCATCCGTTTACTGATCTTCAGATCTTAAATCTAATTCAAAATTACTCTCCGAATAAAATATCAATGAAATGAAAATTTTACCAAATGTCATAAGTAAAAGAAATATTTAAAAAAAGAAAAAATCTTATAAGTTCGACCAAATTAAATTAAAAATTAAATTCCGGTGCAGGGCAAACTACAACCCGGATAAAATTATAAATAAATAAATAATAACATTGCACATAAATAATGAGGAACTTTTACGTAGGAACTACAGCTTATTTACGATAGAGTGAGGTTATCCCACTACTTAACTTGACGAACTGGCCCCGTGGGTCTAGATAGAACTCTGGAGGAGGATGATTGTGTATGGAGTCGTAGGTAATAATCTTCATGTTTTTGTTGAATTTGATCTTGGCTGTGCAATGGCACGCAGATCTTCCTGAACAGGCCCAGTAGAACTTATATTTGTTAACTTGGTTAAATGTGTAATTCTCCACTAAGAGCAGAGGGTTCTTCCCGTGTTTGGTTGGGATGAACGAGTATTCAGGCTCTGAAAAAAATATTTAGGTTAGTGCAGTGGAACCAAATGGAATTTGTATGTGTGCCTACTATCTACGAAGAAGTATAAGCAAAAAATACACTATATTCCAATTGAATTATTACAATAGTTAAGAATACTTACGAAAACTTGAAGTCACCTCCATCGGAAGACACACTGACTACAGTGACAAGCATTGCTCTCTACGCGAAGATATGTGTCTGAAGATAATGGGTGGTATACTACATAGGTTTTATTGGATACCTAGATCAACCTTATGTTTTACTTCGACTAAGACGTATATTTTGTTAGGTAGGTGGGTCAGGCGACATCACCACTAATTTAGAAGACTCGTAATTATGAGACAATTTGTCAAATATCAACAAATTTGCCATTATTTGTAATATAGTGGTAGCTAAATATTGTAATTTTAAATATTTGTAAATAAGTTTTTTATTATTATTTCAACAATGATATATTAATGAATAGCTAATAAAATCACAATTAAAACAAATTGCTAATGACAACACATTCCTTTATTTTTTCACAATGTTTATAGCATTATTTGAAAAAAAATGCTATCTTTTAAGTACCTACGAGAAAGCTAAGCGTGGTGTATACTTATGAGTACGTAATACTTTCCGTTGTACTTAATTACCTAACACGTATAGGGTGCATAATTTCCAATAAATATTTTCCCTATCACCCTTTACACAGTTAAAACCATAATAATTCAACGCAATATTCAGTCACATTTAAGTAAGGTTTGCATAAAAGCATGAAATATTAGACGTAGACGCTTGTGTATTATTTTCAGTTTGAAATATAATTTAACCAGAATTGTACAATTGTTGTTTGTACAATGAAAATAAATGACACCCGAATTGGTTCAATAAAATACGAAAAATAATCCTAATTATTATAAATGCGAAAGTTCGTTTATTTGTTTGAACGCCTTCACGCCTTAACTGCTCAACAGATCGTTGTGAAATTTTGCAGACACTTAGCAAGGAGTCCAGAAAAGGGCATAAAGTACCTTTCATCCCGAAAAAACGTACTGCTCCCACGGGCTAGAAAAGTTATTTTTATACCTACAACCTACTTACTTTGGTACCTACGGCCTGTTTGTGCGAATACCGCGAGCGAAGCTGCGGGTAAAAACTAGTAAATAAATAATCGCTCGCGTGGCCCGATACAAGTGTAATTTATGTTAGGGATTTATTTTTTGTACTTTGACATAAAATCGTTGGCTCAAACACCTGTGTGTAATAAAAAAATGTTCTTTCTAGCCGTGACCTTACGCGCTATTTTTCTAGTTTTAGTCCAAAAGAAAATTTTGCTTAAGTACAACTTTTGGTTTTTTTATGGTATGACATAATCACACCAAGACTTTGACATTCAAAGTTTGACATGAAATCCACATGCAGTCAGAGCGTATTTTGGTGGTCCATGGGAATGGAGGTTAAAGGTCCTAACGATCTCCAGGCGCTCATTAGCGTGAATATACATCTTGCAGCGCTGAGCACCACGTCCAGTACACCTCCAGCACTTCATGCCAACTGGACCTCTCACCACATCCGTCGGCAGGCTGAAGGTATAACCGTCAAACATCAACAGTGTTTTGCCAGTCGACAGCCTGATGAAACTAGCTGAAAGGTAACTTGAAGGAATTAGGTATAACAAAGCAACTTTTAAAATACTGAAAATTTTACTCTTCAACTGATTAATTAGCTTTTATGTTCTTAGAATAAAATAATGCTTTCCAAACAAATAGGTGTACATAGGTTTCGTTATAATGTTTTTTATTTACTTTATAAATTAGTACAATAAAGTGCAATGTGATTGGCTTAATTTGATTAAAGAAATATATCAGATCAGGATATATTGGAAACCAAAAATTTAAACGCAAATATAAAAAAAATCGTTTAATTTAATTAAACCATAATGCAGGAAGCGATTACATGAAATACGTTTTTAATAATAAATTTATAAAAATGTTTTATCGAAATAATGTTACCCTGTAGAATAATTTGTACACACACACATAATTTTATCATAGTTTCGATACTTAATTGTATCAATACTGCTACATAGGTATTGTAATTACATAATATAGTTTCTAGGTACTAATGACTAATACTATTGCTAAATATTGATATTGGAGTATAGGTACGATTATTATAAGAACTAAAATATAGTAAATATTTATACGGTATGTCAGTATGTTTCTTACGTAGTCAAAAGTCAGACAGTAAATATTTACATTATAAAAAGCTAAAGTTTAATCATATAACTAATTATTTGCAATAGGTTATAAAATATCTAGGTACATTTGCAATTTTGTTGTATTTGAACTATGAACATGGCAGGATTTTGAAACCGATTGTAAACGATATTTTTGTTATCAATTTAATTTTGTAATTATAAAACCACACACAAAAATATTATGTCACAACTCTCAAATAGCTTACGAAAGGCATTTGATACTAAAATACATGGAGTATTTTAGTATCAAATGCCTCAAATCTTAAAGGAAAAGTTACAAAGGAACTCGAAGTACGACTTAAGATAACTAGCAATAGAATAGCTTAGTAACTCCGTGATTAATCACTTTCAATACCTAGTCAAGATTATAAAATACACTATTAGACATAATATATTATAATGTAAAAATCTACTTTTGAGCAAGTTACTTAACCTATTAACTTAAATACATACTAGGCACGCAGTTCTGTAGCGTCCTCTAAGTAATAAAAGTATAGGTTCTAGTACCAATATTTATTATAAACTCATAAATATACCTATTTGTTTCGATTAAACTTTATATAATACTTAGGTATATAACATAAAATCTACAAATGAAAAAGATACAGCATAGGTTTTTATTAAAAAGCGTAAAATAACTTTCGCAGAAGTCGATAAATATAATCTGACGTTACTTACTTTTGGAATACACAGTAATTTCTATGACAGTGATATAATAATCAGAAAAGTGCAGTTGTTCCTGTCATAACTAAGGTACCTTCATTGAGTATAGGCCATCTGGAGTGATGTCGTAGATGGGTGGATCATGTTCATGCTCCCGGGATATGCAGACCAGCTCATAGTCATCATTGACATGCAGACACACGGTACACTTCCACTTGATCCTGCCAGAACAGTACCAGCGTTCCCCACCAGGCACTGGCGAGGGGTTGGAGAAGGAATAACCGTTCAGCATCAGAAGCGGCGCTCCATCTACCGCGGTTACCACTTTAACTGCAATGTTTTATACAACTGTTGATATAGTAAATTATTTTATCGTATATGTGTATCAAAGTGTATTTTGTAAGTTAAGTTTTTTTTTTTTAATTAAAATACGAATTCATTTATTAATGAGATAACAATGATTAAATGCTTCACAGGGATTGTACTATTAGATACTATAATCTAAAATACAAACCGAACGAAGAAATGCACACATTTGATAATATTATGTGTATTTCTGTCTCCTTAGTCATTTTTTAAATAACATTAAATTTTTTTAGTGTGGTTAATTAAAAGAATGAAAATAAATGTTAAAACATTTTATTAGAAAAAATCAAAATACATTTAAGTAAATAAATTGATATTAATTAATCTAAACAAAAACCTGGTTATTTGCAAACAACCAAATACATATTTGAAGAATTAAGAAATATAAAATTAACTTCTATTGAAAATATATGGAACATCCTCTTGTGTCAAAGGCGTTTAAAAACGAAAATATTTTACTACCGACATCTCTAAGCTAATTAGTACGTTCTTATAAAAAAATGCAAATAATTCATAATCCCATTAATGTCAGAAGGTAAACTCCATAATATAATATACCAGCGCGATATTATGTTTAGTAATTTTGGAACACAATAAGTTTTCCTATTGTCAGAACAAAACAAAAAAAAATTATTAGGTAGCTACATCCTGTGTCCTGTAATTATGTGGTAATTATGATATGAATGTAAGTGTTAAGTTTATTTGTTATTTTAGTAGCATAATCCAACAATGATATTTATTAATTACACATCGATTAGGTACTATACGCACGCTGACACAAATGTATGTTATTACTATTATTATACTTAGGTCATAGTCACACTTATAATTATTTTTATTTTCTTTTTATGAGGTAGTACAGAAAAACGAAATAAGTTTACGTAAAATAGGTACTCGATTAAGCTTAATATTATTTTGTTCTTAACTCGATTTTTTTATTAATTTTGGATTACAATTATAATGTAACACCTTAAGTGTAAACATACACCATTGATTCTTAAATTGTATTCATTTATAGGATATTTTTATGTCGAATTAATTCTAAAATAAACTATGATTACACAACTTTTTAAAAAGAAAGAAATTCCTAATTAACATTGATTGGACTTATCAAAAAATTAGGTAAGACATGATCATTATTAGCTAGGTATATTATTATCTAGGGGGTGTATGATCTAGGGAGTTTTTTACAGATGCTGATTTTATGAATATCTCTTAATCAATTTACGTATTTACTACTCAGATATGTAAAATTTGGAAAGTTCATGGAGTGATATACCAACTGTACAAAAACCAAATACTACATATTAAAATTGCATTTTGATTGTTACTTAAAACAATACCTACATACCTACAGTACGTCAATATTATTGTTTATCAAATTAAAATGTGTGGACAATAATTAAACAATGTCCAAATAACCTTTAACAAAAACGTCTAAAATATATACCTAGCTACTAAGTTATACCTACTATAAAATTTATTTTCTATTAAAAACTTTTTGTTTTTAAAATTTAATAAAGATAAAACCAGTTAAGTACTTAATATAATTGTTTTCTTTTGTTTAACCTACAGAATTTCGAAATAAGAATTATAATTTAAAATAAGTATTGAATTCATGTATTTTTCGGTTTAGGCACTATTGCCTATTTACAAAAGTCGCAATATCGTATCGCAAGATCTATATCTTGCGATACGATATTGCGACTAAATTTGTAGTCTGGCTGTTATTTTCCTATAAAAAATCCTTAAAATATTTAATCGGTACATATGATATGCTTATACGAAACTTCAAAGGATATGATAAAATATTATGGAGCCATAAAATAAACATGTTTCG
>DWPV01004433.1:0-13624 GCA_018251915.1 Urbanus proteus proteus
AATACAAAAACACCCAGACACAGAACAGAAATCTAAATTCATCATTCAGATATCTATCTGACCGGCAACCGTACCCGGGACCCAATGCGCTGCAGATGAGTATGGTGACCGCTCTCCCCGTCGTCATAGACAACTGTAATTTCCATATAGAACAGATTTTTTATCTAAAGCCAATCACAAATTGGTTACTTTTCTAAAGGTCTAAGATGGTCGCCCAAGTAATGTGAGCCGGCAGCCACACCCTCACCCTAGAAATAGGTATGGCGTTGGTACTTCTCCGTTGTAACCACACCCGTTCTACCTTACAAAAAAATAAAAAAGACAGTACCTTTAACATTGAATAACGTAAGGAGGCTAGAAAAGAAACACTAACCACAAACTATGAACGATGTGCGGTCAGATGGATCATTACTGCTCGTTTGCTATTACATGGTACGTGGGTCCATGAAAGCGTGCTCAATATTGTAGGAAGACATGAAAAGACCTCCGTAAACTAATATCACGTGTAATTTACACTTTTACACTTTTTATTAGGTGTCTAAAATATATAATGGTAAATGGACATTATGAAATGGAAAAAATAAAGCTTACTACACTTATAGCCGCACAGTATGATTGTCTGGTGTCGTGGGTACCATGGACACACATAGACGAATAAACAAACACCCAAACCCAGAACAGAAATCTAAATTCACCCTCAGATATCTGTCTAGCCAGGAACCGAACCCGGACCCACAGCGTATCAGACCGGTATGGTGACCGCTTCGCTACGCGATTCGTTGAGTAACAGTCAAATATTTTTTTACGACCCACTACTGGACCTAGACGTTTCACACAATTGGACCAGACCTTTAGCAGTTAAACCTTTATATAGAAGAAGATCTCTATTTATGTAGATACATTAACCATCTTGCCACATCATTGAATACACCGACTTAAAATGCATTTAAAAGACTAATTGCTGACATCGATTAGTTAGACTTATTAAGTCCTCAAATCGTCTAGAATATGCGGTTAGGTGCATCATTACTGCGACCCGTGATTACATGCTCACTGGGTTTATGAAAGCGCGCTTAATAAACACCTGGGACAGCCTACGGGTAAGTGAAAAGACCTATTTATACGCGTTTAGTACAGGATGTAAGGTTTATTGCGTATTTTATCGCATAAAAGTCGTTACAAAATGTTATTTTTTCCAAAAAATCATAGGTAAATACATAACATAAAATTAGTTAAAAAAGTATATGTATACACATATACCCACTTAGTTTAGTAAATGTGTGTATAGGTACATAAAAATATATAAAACTAAGGTACCTCCACACATATACCTATTATCTAACATTTACAAAATAATTCCCAAGTTCATATGCTATTGAACAAGACCAAAACAAAAAAACTTCTTATGAATATTTTGCATGTTTGTTGTGTTTCAATTAAGATTAAAGAATGAAAAACGACAAAACGTACATCCTTATAATTAAAACCCATTCGAACTACATTCCTGTCAAAATGAATCATTTAACAGAGCTTCAAGATTTAATCACAACATCGCTAGAAATACTTGCATCTTTACCGAACAATGGAGTTACGGTGGGCGGCCTCAGTGTACATAATTCAATCATCCTCATTTCCTCTCATTCTTATGATGAACGCCCACTTAAGGATCACCTTCGTTATACAGAATATTGACCTCGGATTAATAGGGTGCCGAAATTTATACCGTTATTTTATCGTATAATAAACAACTTCTATCTGAGATCTATAGACGACTACTATAAGTAGAGACACAAAAGCTAAAGAAACTGACTTTTTATGAATTACTTACCTACTGCTAATTTGCATTACTTTACAATTTTTATTTTTTTAACGCATCTCTACGTCTTACTACTCCAGATAGATCTTTGTTTTAAGTATTCAAACATAATGAAGACTCTCGTGTAGTGCGAAACCAAGATCATTGACCTTATTTCTATCATGGATTGTTAGCCCTGAAGGCTTTTAACAAAATTAGCAACTGTAAACTAACTTCTCATATCGTAGTTCATGACTGTTGAACAAGATAATAACGCGACATGATATTTTCATAATCATACATATTTCATGAATAATTCCTTGCTATGAGCGTCCTAAAATCATCCTGTATAACCCGGTATAAGTAAAAAGCATCTCTTAGAAGAAACTGCTCACTTTCCCATCAAACATTAATCTTCCTGTTTTATTCAATAGAATCCTCGCTCCGGCATTTCTTGAAAGCGTGTATTCTTGGAGCATTTGCTTGTAGATAAGGTTCTCGTGTAACAAGTAGGCTGCGGTAAGCACCGGGCATCTTCAGAATTTCAATGAGCCTCTTCGACAGGGACTAGAGCTCTACATTGTTAGAGGAACTCTCCCCTAGAGATTGTAATCAGTGTTTGCTATTGGCCAATCTATTAGGGATATCTTATTGGGATAAAACACTTTTTTGTAAAGAAAAAGAATGCACTCCACTACTGCTGCCCATAGACATATGTAACCAACTCCATATCGAAAGAGAATAAATATTGTATCCAAAGTAAATTACTATGACGACTAAAACGGTCGCAATCATAAAGCTTGTACGTAATCATCTGTTTTTCTCCGTAGATATCTGTAATAATCTTGTGGTCCACGATGAAAAATATTAATAATTTACAATATCAATTTTTATAATTTGACTACTATTTACCCGCAGCTTTGCTCGCGCTCATTCACACAAAGAGGCTGTAGGTATAAAAGCAGGTACATTGTAGGTATAAAAGTTACTTTTCTATCCCTCGGGAGTAGTACGTTACCTATTTCGGGATGAAAGGTACTCTATGTCCTTTTCTGGATCCCATACTATGTATGCGCAAAATTTCATAACGATCGGTTGAGAAGTTAAGGCGAGAAGGCGTTACAAACAAACAAACAAACAAACAAATAAACGGACTTTCCCATTTATAATGATAATTTGATATTACGCGTCCTCCACTTGTAGGAAGAAGCGCGTGCGCATCTATGAACCATGAAAAGCGATGAAGTCCAGCAAATTTATAATTATATTTGTGAGCTGACACATTATTACGTAAGCTCTGATGTGGCCCCACCCTTTGCCACTACCTCATGTGGTGACCTCACGACAAGACTACTTTTATTAAATTTTACATGTTAATCATACGAATACCGCAGTCATTTATTTCTTATCTTTCCAAATCAAGTTTTGATCACGAAAATTAAAGACAATAAACATCTACAATATATTAGTCGTACATCAATACACGCAATTCTTTTCCTAATTCCAAACACGTACAAAAACAAACATATAAAGTTAGATATAGATAGCATAATCGATTGTCCGACAACACTGGTCCTTCACTTTCGCGACTTTCACCGCGAGGCCGCGGACGCATAAGCAAAAACAAACAAACAATAGAACTTGCGTCATATATGATTACTAATCCTACTAATAATAATGTTCTTTGTATACAGTAGCTTTGTTTGCGACTCCGCTCGTATTCACCTTTTTGATACCATACAATAGTAAACGAGCATGCAGTCCATGTGATGGTTAGTTGTTACTGCTGCATAATACAGAAACCTGTGATCAACTCCAGATAGGATTAGTTTTCTCATCGACCATAAATGCGTTAATAACTTTGAAGACTGCGTTGTAACGCCTCTGCCTCACCAAGAGACCTGTTTTTTAAACCAATATTATTGGGGAATAAGAAAAAATATAGCCATCTTATTTTCTTTTTAAAAATTGCCAAATGAAATAAAGTGAATTAGAAAACGAATATGAATTCTAACTCATATCTAAGTATTTAGTACTTTAAGAAAACCAACCTGAGAAATAAGACAATTGTCTCTTATCTTGTAATCTTATAACAAATTTTAAAAACATCACAAACTATCTCTTTCAAAAAAACTATGTAAAATTAACCAAAACTCATTAAATTCTATATTAGACAATAAATATAATTAAGATTTGATGAATTTTAATTTATCTTTCATCAAGATTAGTAATATAATGAATATAAAAAACTACGTTTATATAGCTTTACTTTCGCTTTCTCATTCCTCATACGCATTTAGTGTTAAACCGCAAAGTAACACTAACACCCAATTTACTTGTAATTGCTCTTTAAATTGTCTAAAACAAACCAAATTAACAGTCACGCTTACTTACTACGGTGTGTACACACATTAGTCAACTTTACTTACACTAGTCGGATAAATTAATGATATTACACTTTCAGTATTTATATAAACGAAACATGCTCGTGTTTTTGCTTTCATTTATGATAATAGTTATTACATAGTTTACATACGTTTTCAAGAATTATAACATTATTCATATATTTTCCTGCTATGAATAGCTTGGCTGATAAATCGAAGGGTAACAAATATAGTAACTTGTCGCTAAAAGCACACTAATAAATTAATCGTTTAGGACTTAGGTTGACATGCATACAGTCGGACAAAAGTAAATAAATGCACATAAACAAAGCAATCTTACATATGAAAGACGTTTCAACTCAGTCATCAAGAATACCGATGTATCTGATGACTTCCTTGTTTAACCTGAAGCTAAACAAAAGTCTATGGAAAATATGAGTAGGAGTTATTACATAGCTACGAGACAGTCGGCATGATAACCAAATGAAAATTAATGAAAAAATTCAAATCGGTTTATTGGTCACTCAGTGATCTTCTAACAGACGTTTAAAAGTACAATCGAATTAAGAAGCTCCTTTTTGATGCTGGTTAAAAAATAAAACTTTCGTTTAAAATATTTTTAAATTCTAAATACCTTTATGCCTATAGAGCTGTATGGAAATCCGACTCTACATAGATTATGAAAAAAATTGCAACTCTACTTACGTCGGTAGAAAAAATATAATTTTATTTTTTGCTTAAGACTCGTGTTACATAAAAACCAGTTAATTCAGGTTGTTAACACTTCTAATATTTCTTACGGGTTTTGTCAACGATTTCCTTATGTACAAAGTTTCTATGAATGGCAAAAAATGATTACATAAAAATGTAATAATATTTTGTAATAATAAAATATTGTAAATAGTATGCAATTTTGTAATTTCCGGTATAGAAAAATATGTGATTGTACTATGTATAACTACTTCACTAGTAAATTATGTTAGTGGATTAGACACAAATATGACACATATCAACGTGTACTTAATCTTTTGAAATATTATTTCACCACGACACTGTTAATTGCGATTATTAGAATAGAATAAAATAGTAGCGGATATTACGATATAATAGTTGTCGCTTTATTTTCAATGAATTAAGGTGCATACAGATTCTTATCGCTCTATTCATTCATAGCTAGGGATGGGACTATACGAGTTCAAGTTATAAATATAAATATTCGATAATTTCTTTCGGTACGATGATTTTAACATATATGTAGTTAGTAAAGGAGTATGGTAGTAAGTCGGCTACTGTTACTACCCCTAAGAACTAAGTTGGAACGTCTCTCATGAGTAGGTATATTGTCGAGATTTTAGTACTTTTTACGACTAAGTATAAGTAGTAAAAAGTATAATAATTTAGTTAGTATTTTATATTGAGTACCAAAGTAGGTAGGTCGATACTTTATGGCGGTATCGAATAAAAGTATCGATACATTCGTGTTGTTGTTTCTTCCCTATTTATCGTATAGGTACCACAAAGGTTAGCCACTGACTTTTTCTCATTACGTAAGATCTAGGTGTGAATGCTACTGTTTCGTAACAGTCGTAATCAAAGAATATTGAACAGTGAAAAGAGTAACATTGAAGTTTTGTTATCGATCTATTGTTAATAATATTAGTTATTGATCGGTAATTGTTATTTACGATGTATGCCGATTGAAATTAAAATGCAGTTACTTTCTCATTAATATACCTATAATTCTTTTATATATTTGATTTTTATGAACGGGTTTCCGTTCCAGTAAATAAGCGAAACTTAGATAAATTATTTCATTTCCTTTGTAACATTCAGAGAGTGCAATTATAATGCTAGTTAATTCGTTATAACTAATAACTATAAAAATTCCATAATAATTCCATTCCATAATTTTGCCGTTCAAACTAAATAATTTTGGCGTTTAAACCGTTCAAATAACTTAAGATTAAGATAAAATAATTGGGACTTAAGATTATTCCAAACTAGCTGATTCCCGCGTTTTAAAAGTAAAAACAATACGCGCACGTGGAGCGCGTGCTAATGTTTTTTTTTTTTCAAAAATTAAAATAGCGTATTTTACGTCAGCTATTTTCCAGTGAAATTCCCGTCAAAATCGGTCCATTAGAAAATTACCTCAGCCAAACAGACAGACAGACAAAAAATAATAATTGCATCTTTGTTATATACACGATAGTGTACTTTCATATGCATGAGTGAAAAGTTGTTAATTTGAAATAACAAACAGACACTTCAATTTTATTTATTAGTATAGTATTATTCTATACTTATCTATATAGATTAGTATAATAGTATATGTTAATCTATATAGATTAGTATAGAATATAGATAGACGTATGATATACAGTGTATATTATACACCTAGCTATTGCCCGCGGCTTTTTTGTTCGCACAGACTAACAACATTAAGGGTGGAATATTAAAAATTCTTTCTTAATGGTATTAGGCTCTGCAAAGATACCTAAGTCAAAAATGCGTTCCTTTGCTTTTACTTTCGTATACTCAGCTTAATATTTGTAAATAACCTTTTAAGCATTTAATGCATCAATTCCTACTGTTAGGAAATTATTTAAATAAACAGTAAAAAAGAGTTGAACTACCGGTAGCCGAATGAAAGCTAACAATTGTCTGGTTTCGTACGTAACTTAAGCAATTTTGGTTACTAAGTAATTACCGAAAAGGTCAATGAACCTTATTCATTTACGTAATACACTAGAATGACGTAAGCGTTAAGCAATTATGTATATGTCTTTAAGGGACTTTGTAAAAGGTTTCTACTGTTTGAGTATGTTATGACGACTTTCTCAAGTCGGTACTTGCTACCTACTTACTAACTTACCCACAAGTTACCAATTACAACAAAGTACATACATTTTAAAGGTGGTAGAACTCTATGTAGTTCGACTTCGACGGCACCACCGCCACACCTACTTCTATCTTAAAACAGCAAGTGTTAAGCACTGCTATGTTCTGGTCTGAAGGGATTGGTAAGCAGACATAATTATTCGAGGCGTCCCGGTCAGTCGTCCTGCTGATAATTAGTTGTTGCTATCACCATCTGATTAGTTTTCACTAAAATCCTACCAGAGTCCGGTCATATATGTGTTGCAACCTGATGACTAAGTTATTTCCCTTTTCTGCTGTTTTCCAGGTAAGACTTTAATCACATCTGGAGTTTTTATATATGTACAGCTACTACCTTCAGCATTACGATCAAAAAATCGTATTGGTATCGGAAAGTTCTATTAAATATCTGATTGCGTCCTTGATTACCCAATTAGTCTGTTATTAGAGGTAGGTAAAGGTGGTAAACCATAACACTTTGTGTTTCGACTCCAGTGGGACCACCGCCCCACCTATTTCTGTCTTATAATTAAATTATAACAGCAGTGTGTGATCTTAAATGGGATTTATGTCCCTGTCAGGTGGGCTACTAATTTTCAGCATACGATCACTACTTAGCTACGTTATATGATACATCTCTATTATGTAATAAACTACGTAAACTATTAGTCTGAAACACTAACCACGTAGTGTTATCTGATCCTCATAAGCGCAATTGTGCAACAGTAATTTGTAATAATGTGGCAAACTTTCAGATTGCGGTTTCGCGATCTCCGCTGCGTTGAACGCTTCGAAATCTTCCTGTACGATGCCCATCTAAAACTTGCGAAGATATATTTCAGTCTTATTCGTTTTTTTATTAAAAGACAAAACTAAGCTATAAGTTTTTGATTGAGTTAGTTATGTTGTTCCAAAAAACGCCGCTTAATTTGGGAAATACTTATTAAAAATCTGTATTGTACTCAGTCTGATACAACACATTCATTAGACGCAATATACTTTTTAACGATTGAATTCTGATAGGATATAAAATTTACACAAATGAAATTAACTTCGATAGTAGATTATTATGTACATACCTACTACATATCCACTACACTGGCCACTTTACTTTCGATTAAACTGTATGCTTACTAATAATTATCTAACACAAAAAGTACCTTACTTGTATAAGTAATAGTGTAAATCGCAAAAAGCGTTATAGTACGCAGCATCCATGTTATATCATACTATATTATCATTAGGGACGCATTATTTTGCAAGAAAACATTGCAACAAAGAGAACATTAGCTCGCAAGAAATAAAACAAACACGCGCTCAACGAAAACAAATTTCTCATTCAATTGTTTCGGTCACGATAATTATATTACAATGGCCGAATGACGTTTCGTGATGACAATAAGTTTATCTCGAGTACAATAGGCGACACTTCCCAATAATGGCTCATTCCAGACATGAATACGTAGCTCATTCCGCTCATTCATTCAATTCGCTCATTCAATTCACTATTCAATGAGCATCGTTAGGGTAAGCTGTTTGTGGAAATCTTCCTTTAGTAATTGCGGAGGGAAACGCGGAAATGTATTAGCTAACCTTACCTTATTTTTATACTTTCATTCTATGTAACTTTATAAATGCTTATTTCCAATCATGATTATGCTCTATTGCATACTTTAAAAAATATGTTAAAATAAGATGTAAAAGTAAAACATGAAATATAATTTAAAATGTCAAGGAGCGTTGGTACAATTAATTTAGAATCTTTCTTCGAGTGCTGAAACGATTTTGTTTATATAATAATTAACGATTTTTTAACACAGAAAACGAAACAGAAAGAAATACAAAAATATAATGCAACTATATATGTTTTGTTATCGATGTCTGCACAACTGTACAATGTACATGACGTCTCATTTATGAGGTATACCTAATGTGAGGTCTTCTGTCTCAGCTTCGACGTAGCAAGCAGTTCCATTCTCGAATATAAAGAAAGATGTATCTATTATCCTTTTGCGTTTACATTCTGTACATATTCTGCGTATTTTAAATGAGCTGGGGAGCGTACAATTTTAATACTAACTTTTATTATAGTTCTAAGTCTAACAATTCAAGATGAGTCGTTAAGAACATAAACACAACAACAACAGAAGTAAATACTGCATAGATGCGTCACAGAGTTGCTAATTTTAGCGAATCCTACGAACAGTTAACGCTTAAATTTATAGCTAGACGTTTATAGCTTGTCGCTAGGCAGTTCGAGCTTTAAAGCTCCTAGCTTTAGTTTAGTGCCGAGCTGGCGTGCACGAGGTAGCCTAAATAAACCGTAAGTACCAATACTATAATGTTATAACTTGTAATACTACGGTAGTAAAATTATTAACGTAGAATATAAAATATCAAAATCCAAAGCATAATATTTAAATAAGAAAAGGCAAGGTACTTCAATTCTTTTTTATTCCTAAATGATTTTATTTTTGATTGCCAAGTGTTAGTAAGCTTTTAAAATTTGATTGTCGTAGAATTTTGACCACTTGCGCAAAATACATATACTTAAGTTTGCTAATTACTCCTATTGTAATTGTATATGTACATATTTAGTTAATTATTTAGGACATAGATATGAAAAAGTAATACTCGAAATACGAAACACTATACGAGTACCTATACCCACCTATTTACTTCACCGATATAAATACTTAATGTGAGGTTATCGTTATCAAATTTTCGCGTATAATTTTCAGTACAAAATATCCAATTACTATAAATCATTCATTTAATTTCTAAATTTCTTCAAAAGCATATTCAATTGCAGGAGTAATGATTGACACATCGCATCAACCATTCCGCGTATCACATGTCACAAGATATTTTGCAATACCATTTCCGCGATGTAATCAGTCGGTTATAGTGGAAAATGTGCGACGAAGCGGGCACTAACTCGTTTCACACTGATAATCATAAGTGAGTTACGAGAGTTAGTAGCTCCGGTAAAAACATTGGTTGGCAGTACGTTTTTCATATGCTGCTGTTGTCGGTTCTATTCCTGAAGTGAATTTTGTGCCTACTTCAGTAAGATTTTATTTGTGTCCATGGACAATGGAATTTTATTGTAATAGGATTTAAAATATTATTAAATGGAAATATATTCCTTTTAATTAGCGTTTCTGGAGTACCTCGAAAAGTATTAAGCAATTGTAGGAAAATTGTTTCCCATCTGTACGTGTACTTTTAAATAATTTGAAATAAATTATAATTATTCATAATTTTAAGAAGGTAGGTATATTTACGATAACAGCGGGGTTATCGATATAAATCCGGCATTCAACGTGTTATTTTTCAAAGTTCTCTACAACACTACGCGCATAAAATTAGTTACGAGAATAATCCTTAACACACCAAAAGTATAAACAGTACAAATACCCACTTATGAAGGACACGTATTACACGAACTGTTATGTTATACATAAATCTTCTATTTCCAATCGCAAGTACATACTCGCAGGTCATTACCCTTGCATGTCATGAACGAATTCGCTGAATCTTGAGCCGCAAATAAATTCAATTTTCGGCCATAATGATTGCTCGCTCACCGTTATTCGCGAATCGTATAAGTGCCTTAATCTTGTTGTAATATCCACATTTCTATAATGCAGAGGTAAGTGGCCAAATAATATACCAGCGAATATATAAATGGAAGATTGTGGCTAGTACAGAAATGTGTTACTTACAACAGTTAAAAATGTATGGTATGTAGAGTACCTAGCCAAAAAAAAACCATTTCGAGCTCGTTTTGACATAAGTACATCTCGATTGAGCTTAATAGGATATTTTTTTAGTATCATAGACATCATACATAATGATTTTTTAAATTGACTTAAAATACAAACATGGTTTACATGATACTATTTAAAAAATTGTAGAGAAAACCAGTATTCTGTACTCGACTTCTTGCTCTACCAATTGTATGAAAAAGTGCGTATTCCAAGATATTGTTCTTTAAATTATGCTCCCAAAATTCATGGTACAAAAACTTGACCCTGATCTTTCGGAGGTTATCTTTAAGAGCGCTCGCTAAAACAATGCACAATACGTCTTTCTCTCACGTTTTTGCCTGTCGGTCTGTCTGTCACATCTTTAACGATAGCGATCCGCGTAAGTGGTCATTAGTTTTTTGTTCATCACGATAGCGGTTTTACTGGTTTTCTGTATTAATAAATGTTCAAGTGGTTATATCGGTGTACGTTTATGTACAATTTTTGTTGTTGTTATAATATCGTTATTTGGGTGTGATTTAAATACCATGATTAATATTTGAGTGGGGATTTATATTGTTTAATTTAAAAACTATTCAGTAAAGGTTTAAGATTTTTTCCATCATATCTGCGTATTCTTCTATTTTAAAAGCCGATTTATCGTTTACTTTTATTTATTTACTTTACAGTACTTACACATTTATTTACGTTTACATTTATTTTAATTTATAAAGCCAAAAACTAAGATAAAATCACATAGTAAAGCTACTAATCTCCCATCCCATTCTTTTTTAAGCTCTTATTTAATTTAATGTGTACAATTACGTATTATTAAATAAGTAAGTATTATTAAATTTATTTAGAATTTAATGTTTTGTTTAAAATCTATCGCGCTTTTTGAATTTCACTTTTTACAAAAAATAAATTATTATGGCTATTAATAGACATAACAATTAACAATATCAATTAATCACGCAAACAGCTGGAAACAGTTTAATTATGTCGTGTGTCAACAAATTTGACAGGAATCTGCGCTAATTAATTTTCTGTGACATGTTCAATTACGAAGCTTATGCGTGTATCATACAGGTTTATTGCTTGCGTTACAAGTTAGAGAGATAGACAGGAAGTTACTCGTATATCAATTTCTTTTATTTAAATAGTAATCAAAGCCAAGTTGTTTATATAGTAAGTACCTAAACTTGTAATACTTAGGTATTTTCTGTGTGTATCTAGTTGTTTGTAGTAGGTAGTGAATAATATCTAAAGTAATATAATAAGTGAAAACTCGATTTTTTTAATTTTTGTCAAATTGTGTAATCAGACATAGAAAAGTATATATTTACAACACGTCAAGTTTATAGCCTATACATTTACATTATATCCCAATTATGGATATTTTAATCAAGTGACAGGTTGTAAAGAACTTTCTTGTAATAAAGGCATTGATTACGAGCGAAATCGCATCTCATTAAAATGTCTCCGTAGCGGAAAATCGCCGTGACTGGATTATACCTTTCTAGTTATCAAGTCAAGATATTTATATATAAAATAATTATTGATACTTAATAAGCTTATGCTTGTCCATAAAAGATCGATATTCAACGTCGTTTAACGATTTATTTTTAGTCTCTACTTCCACAGTGTTTTGAGTTCATAGATTTTCTTCAACCTGTGATTCGGTACATACCTTATATTTAATCGCTGCATAAATATAACAACGTACTTTTTCCTCTACCTGAGAGCTACAAATTACAGTTACATCAAAATAAAAACAAATTTCAGCAAACGCTATAGTTTGTTGAAATAGTTTTGTCTGTGTTCATGGCTGTATGTGATCGGATAGAACTTAAGTATATGTACCTATTTTATTTTAATCTGAAAAGTGACATGACGCTTAAAGCGAATATTTTGTGATCCTCATGTAAGGAACAATTAGATAATTTTATATAAAAAAAGAAAAAAATGAATTAATTTAAATCAATTAGAAGGAACAAGCCTTTATCTAAACGCACACATAATAATAATAACGTAACACACCAAACAAACCACTTAATATTACAGAAAATCTTTCACGGAATTAGTCCTAGAATTAGTTATCTAGTAAGTAAGTACATAATATTTTGCATAGCTTCTATAGCGGAATTACGTGTAGCTAACAAAAAGGCACTGTTAAGTTATTTTTATTACTCGTTAAGTTGACAAAACAATGAGGACTGACTATTTTATATGTGCAAGAAGTGTTGGCACTTCGCACAATTCTTTGCCTATTATCGGAAACTGATGCTAAGTAAACGCCTATTTAAAGATTATGACTCAATAGAAACGTTTAGTACTTTTAGCGCTTGAGTTTTAAGGTACCTACGTGATAGATTTTACATATAAAAAGATTTGTCCTTTATTAAAGGTAATATAAATTTCAAGTATTCTATTATATTTATATTATACCTAAATATTACGGTTACTTAAATTGAGAAATAGCCTATCTATATCGGTTTATAAAATAAATAAAAAATGAAATATTTTTTTATCTTCAAAATACCATTTTCAGTAACAAAAATACCTATTATTATCGCCCCACTGCTGGGCACGGGTCTCCCCTCATAGTGAGAGGGATTTAGGTCTTTGTCCACCGCGCTGGCCAAGTGCGAATTGGTAGACTTCACATACCTTTGAGAACTTTTTAAGAACTCTTAGGTGTACAGGTTTCCTCACGATGTTTTCGTTCACCATTAAAGCAAGTGATAATTAATCTCTAATACGCACATAAATCAGAGGTGCGTGCCTGGGATTTGAACCTCGGACCTCCCGAT
>DWPV01004434.1:0-13624 GCA_018251915.1 Urbanus proteus proteus
TATTTAAGATAAAACCCAATCTTATTTACAGGGTATAACCTATATTTCAATATAGGTTATATAACTATTTATGAGTCATATCTATGCCTTGCAGAAACGGTATAGTTATCTTGCAGATTTAATATGTTAAGACGTAAATACTTATACCAAGCATTAAAATATTTTCCTCGGGGATTACAAGCATGTGAGGAAAACATCAGGAAAGCTAGCTATATTATTTGAGGTTTATTACAGGGGTTCATGCGCAGCAGTGATCACTTTCTGTCTGATGAACTATTTAAAATAGTATATAAAAATAAAACCTACCAACACATGCGGCTATCGATATAAGGAGACCCAGGACTGCTACGTATTTGAAATTTCTCTTCGGAGTTTGTGCTAACCATGGAGTGCACAGTAAGAAACATATCCATGTAAATCCATGTAACGACATTAAGAAATTCGTTTCAAATACTGAAATTTTAGGTCGCACTTGTAAAGCTATCATAGGAATCAGTGTCAAAAATACTGCAGATAAGGATTGTTTTGAAAAAGTCAATAACAATGCCGGATAAAATTCCCAACAGGACAGTGATCTCGTTAATGGTTTAATAAACGTGTCATTTATGTTGTATATCAAATACAAGGCTCTCCTTCTTATTCTATAAATTCTATATGATGGTATACACAATTTTCGCTTAAAGCTGACGTAAGTAGAATGACACCGAAAGCTAAACGAATCCATTAATTTTTCAGTCTGGATATCCGTTTGAGGTGATATGTGATCGTAAGTTACCTCCACTTCTCGGTAATTGCTAGTATCGGTATCGCCTTGGGAATCTTTTCTGATTTGTTTCGAAATATATTCATCAAAATTGTCACCTATAACGCTCAGTCTTTTGATAGCCACGTCTAAACGCATTTTATTTTTATTTACATTATTATCGTCTATATTTTTTTCATCTAAATCACTCTCTTCGCTCTCTTCCGGTATTTCTGGTAAAATATCTACACCAAATATATTTCTCCTTTTTTCTTCCGGGCTTGGTGGCGGAGTAATTGTCCCTGTATCATTTTCTTCATAAATTAACCCCTCTTCCCGGTGTAAGTTATCATCTGACGGACTTTTCCAACATTTTTTACCCATGTCATGAAGTTGCAATTCTGTCGAATAATAACTATCCATTGCATCGTTCCTGTACACCATGTACGTCTCTGATGTGTCTTTGTATCTAGAAAAGGAAACCGGACGTCTATGACTCTCATCTACTTTTAACAGTAGGACAGCAGGCAATGCTTGCAACATTATACCAGCCAGTACTATATGTGCAAACGAAAATCCGAAGTATTCTATCAAATTAGATATAAGGTGCGGAAATAAAGATATACCGAATGCTTGACCGGCAAAACATATTCCTCGAATAATTCCCAATCGAGAATCATAGGTTTCAAATAATATCGCATCAACTTGTGCTGATATGAGAGATGAACCTAATCCTGAAACAATGAAACAAGATATATGGTGTAGAAATAGCACATAACTGACTTAGATATTTATTGATACAAATATAAGAATATGAAATTATGGATAAAAAGTGTTCTGTTATTACCTCCGAGCGCTCCGTATATGACTGGTTGTAATTTGTAAGGTATAAATGCACACGCCAAAAGGCTAGCCACCACTATGGCCAAGCCGAGGCCTGCCATGACTCGATAGCCGATGGAACCGCCCCAGGAATCTGCTGCCTCCCGAAACCAACATTCTGAAAATGATAAATTTACAGATTATAAAACAACCAGTAACATTGATTTAATACGAAATAATTTATTAATAAGTTCAAATTATTAATACAAATTTTATTTAGGCGTCTTACGTGTAAAACTGAACGTAAGAATGAAGATAGACGGAGTTATTAAACCCAGCCACAAAGGAACTTCGAGGTGCGATAGCTGAACCCAAAACGCGCCATACGAGAGTACCAGATTCGGCAAACAGATCTGAAATCAACAATTTAAATTAAACTAGAAAATACCCCCTAATTATCATTATACTGTAACGAACTAGCGAAGTCATAGATTTATAGAATGGTGTACCTATTTCTTTTATTGACAAGGGGAAAATCCTTCAAAAGTTACCCGACGCCGAGGTATAGGTACCTACTTACACGGTTCCGGTGAATTAACACTTTATAAAGTTAACGGTGTTAAACCTTAGACAAGCAACTACTAGTGTATTATTACGTACATACATAAGTATTTACTCTAAGGCGGCACTACATAAATATTCATTAACGTGTCCATCTCTTGAGTCCATTAGTTAGGGCACATTCACGTGCAGTAGGTACCTTCGTACTTCTACGTACGTAATGTATTATACCTAATCAGAAAAATATATTTTAAATTACGTGTCAGCATCCATGAACATCACATCATGATGTAAGTTTTCACGTAACATTTGTATGTAACATATTTATTTATCGGAATTAGTTTTATCTCCGATCAATTGTTGAAGGCTGGATATAATGCATAATATTTTATCAATACGTATACAAATGTAGCACGTGATTTCATTAATTGGTAAAGTCAAATAGTATATAATATATGTTCTAAATACGAAGTCATGATGTAATTTCGTAATTATTTTTCCTAATAGATTTATTTGTCTTATGTTTTACCCAACGTCTAACACGAATGTCACGAGTAAACTAATAGGTATAAATAGGTAATTATTTATTACGTTTAGCTAAATTAGCAAGTACCAATATCATACACATACATAAACATAATAGATATATTTTTAACTTTAAGTAGGTATCTGTCGGGGACATTAGGTATGCCGCATCCACGCTCAGAAAGGACTCTACCTAATAAACGATGAACAACAACCTTAGGTAGGTCTCAAATCTGACAAACTGAGATAATGAAAGAGAACATGAGATATTTAGAGCACCAGAGGGAGCGTCATTAAGACATCTCTATATCGAACATCAGGTGTGTAATAGTAAGTAATGTTTTATAGGCCTCCTAAATTTCGTAATCGAATACATCTTAATACAAGAATATTCGAATTGTTATTTGTGAACGCTTCTTAAATCATAGTCAACAGTTTGCTGATATACACAAATGTGTATAATTATATATATTATAATATGTATTTAATATATATCTATATTCTATCCAAATATAAGGTAAATGTCTAATGTATCAAATAAAACAATCAATTCTTAATAAGTATAAGTAGTAGATAAAATCAAATAAGTTAAGTGCTGTTGTGTTATGGATTGAAGGGTATAGTCAGGGAAACACACTTACACGAAGCATTCCAATTTAGTCCATAGGGGTAGCAACGCATCTTACGCGACCCCTGTTACCTATTAATTTTATAGGTTCCGAGTCCCGACACCCTAATCGTATATGGGGTTGGTTACAAACGTTGGCCACTTACTATCAGGTGGACTGCATTCTTATTTAATACTTCTGTATTGTATAAAATAAATAATAGCCGTCTCTATGAAAATAACGTTACAAAATAACATATGTTTAGCTTCTTAGGTACCTATTGTAATTGCGTTTCATTAATTAAGTGGGTAGGTAGGTATCAATTTGGCCAAACAAAGAGATTCGTCATACTAACATGTTTACGTGTTTTAGGTAAACCCTTATTTAGATATGGTGATAGTCATACCAGTACCACCTAAGCTCATTGGCGTGATTGCGAAAGGGTCTGACATCACGACATCAAGATAAGAATATATAAACGAAGAAGACATTAAAACAATACCTCAAAACATACGTATATAGTCTCAAGTGTAACTTACATATATTAAAGCAATTAATTGAAACTAATCGTAATTGTTTGTGTAGGTAGGCCTATAGCAGCATTCCCAAATAAATGAGCAGCAATATTTTTGTAATAAACTTCATGATCGTAATTAGCATCAGAATCTTCTAGACACTTCTAAACACTATAAATTATGAAAACTGCTTCATAATGACTTCTAAAAATCCGAATAGAAACATAAACCTAATACGTGTAATGGTTAAACGTAATATGGAAAAATGCGTAACATAGTGGTTAAATATAATAATACATACGTTCAGAAACACGACGGAAAATAGCAAACTCCAGCGCCATGTCGCGCTTTGCCCTCGATCACCTATGTCCATTTAGTTATCTTTATGTAGATATATTTCCCATTTTGATCTAGATATATTCACAAGGAGTCAGCCGCAAAATTTGTCACTTCACGCTTTGGCGATCATATCAGTATCACTAGTAACGTAACTTCAGCAACGATCAATCGATTATTATGAAAATCTAGCAAACACGAGAGAGCATTATTGTCTTATTGACGAGACTATACTTCGTCATGAATCGACAGTCTTATCGAAAGGCCCCAACACAACTACTGTCTTATCTTATCATGTTTATTATTTTTTCTGGTATTTTAAGTGTTTAGAGAATTCTTACGGAACTGAAATAAGGTAATAATAAACAGATATAGATAGTTGTGGACATAAATCGTATAAACGGTTCAGAAATTATCACAGTTTTCGTCATAAATCACAAATAAATCTGTTATATAATACCTATTTAGGTATAGCTTCGTCTAAAACATATAAAGTTAGTATTTATTTACATCAACTGAAGATGTAAAATATAATCACGCGTGGTTTTTACACCAACGACGTGACATGACTGCGTCCAAATAATACTTAGCTCTTCTAATGATCTGAGATGTAATTGTTCGCCTAGAAACATACCTATTCTCTGACTATTGTTATTAACCATACCAACTGATAGGTAAATATTCTTAAATATAGAAATAGTCAGCATAATTAGTTAACTAAAATCCCTTAACTGTTACACAGGAAGGTATCCTGCATAAACGGTAGAGACAGGTAACACGGAGTGTATGTCCTTTAAAAAGAAGAACAGCCAATTATGTACGTACTATTCCTAGAGGTGTTTTTTTTCTGACCTATGTGATATTATAACCTGGACCCTTAACTGAGGCAAAAAGTTATAATAATCAAATGTATTTTTCCAGCCGAATTTATCGTGCTGCATAGGACGGCGAAAATACCCTGGTCTCCTGGAACGCCCGTTCAATGTAGTAAACAATATGCAAAACCTTCATACACTGGTCTCACTCTCAGAGTAAAACTTTATTACTCGGAGATTCTACTAGTTGTCTCGTTCTACAAGTATGTTGGCAAGTTATTAAGGATTTATTATCAGGATAACTACCGGATTTACTACTAGAAAACCAATGAAATGATTTAATTAGTGGGATAATAATGTCTATAGAGTTATTATAATTTTAAACAAAACACAACCTACCCCTACATACCCTCACCTGAAATTAACATTGTTTATTCAATACTTCTACACATCTCACTTTCACACTCAGTGATTTAAGCATGCGATATTATATCTTACAGTTTTAAATTACCTAATATAAAAAATACTTCTATGAATTATTAGCGTCTTATAGACTTAATTGCAGGATAAAGTAAAAAACAGGATTGGCTACACTTTATGGCTACACTACGCAAAACGGAAGTCAAAACGTTGACGGAAATTTGGCGAGAACGCGAAGAGAGCTGTTTCGTTGCATGATAATTATTTTTTTAAACTTGTGTATAGTCGTGATAGTATGTATAAAAATATGGAACTTCATCGTAAAATGCTCGATAACGTGCATCTTTGAGGGAAAGTGATACTATGCAGTGAGAGGAGACTTTTGTCTTGCTTCCCAAACTCCATTAATAGTCTTAGTAAAGCTCCCACAACTTTATCTGAATAATCCACATGAATAATCATTAGGATATAAGATACAAAGAATTAAATAAATGAAGATTGGCTATAAAGGACTTGAACCCATGGCCTTAAATTATACTACGTTGACAGTGGTTGGCAATTATTGACATTTGTTTTATTTGACAACTTTGACAGTAGCACTTGGGACTTGTTCTACTTTTGAAATCCATATTATTATTGTATTAAAACTATTAAATTAAATATAGTTGTTTATATCTAACACATTATTTATTACTCGGAGATTTTATTAACAGTATGAAGAACTATCATCCCAATATTACGGAATAAATTATAGATTTATAAGTTACATGTAAAACTACAATGTCTAATCAAGAAGTCTTGCAGAAGTATTCACAAGAAATTAAATTATTAAAAAAAGAGAGTGCAGACGCCGGTATCAGCGAAGATGAATTCAAAAAAATGTATTTTGAATCATTAAAATCTCATGACAATATTTTTGAAAGAAATCAACATAGGCACTATATGAAATACTCTACTATAGTGTTAATTATCATAGCAGTTTTTGGTGTGGCATATAACTACAGGTCTATTTATAGTTATTTAATATGTAATCTTCAAGAATATATATATCCAGGACTACGTCTAATTAGGAAATTATCAATTCCCTTCATTTCCCTTTTCCCAGCTTTAACAGGTTAGTAATTGTTTTGTACAATTTATACAATATTCTAAGTTATATATTTTTGTATTAATACATTATTTCTATCTGTTTGTATTCTTTCTCCAGAATTGTATCAAGAACCATGTTTGATACAAAATCCATTCTTCACTGTAGTAGACATGGATTGCTGGCCGTGTAGTAGTGTTAACAATGTCAGAAAAGTATATAATCCACAGCCTGTAAATCAACAGCAAAGCGCACCATTTATATATGAGGTACTCTTTTAATTATTCTTTTTTTATGATGGTAATAATGAAATATAATATTCTACGCTTTTTCCTTTGTTTCAATTCCAGACTGAACAAAGTGTAATTAATATGGATATTTTAAGAAAGATATACATGCAAAACAAACAAATCTTTGACAATGATGCCCAAATTTTAACAAACAACAAATTTCATACAACCCCAAAGGATCTATTTGAAAAATCTTACATAGATGACAAGAATTTATACATTTGGTAAGATATAATCTAAATCCAAGATAAAAGAAAATCTAACTTAACGTTTTGTTACATAATTTAAATTTTTGTTTCAGGAAATTTACAAATTTTAATATAGCAAGGATTCTTCGTCAGGCAATTCCGAGACCAAAGGTGGTGCCTAAATTTGGGCAGAGTACTGAGAGATTTATTATTATTGATACCAGTCAAAGTTCATTTCATGTGCCTGATACAGAGTGCAATTACTCCTTTCTTCTATCACTCAGTGGAGCAAGAACTATACAATTGAGGCCGGCAGAGGAATGTAAACATCAGTGTAAATCTTTGCACGTTGAATTAAAGGAGTCTTATTTATGTAAGTATTTATTCAACATAAAATATCCAAAATTAAACAATATTTAAATTTGTGTCATTCATTTAAATTAAATTAAATGAATATTTACTAATTCCGTAGCTATCATGCATGCATAAGAGTCATGCTACATTTAATATTATGTCTATTGTACACAGATCAAGGAAGCACTTAAAAACAATTGTATTTTGGTATTTCTGTTTCAGTGTGGTATAATTGGTGGTATTGGAGACCAGTGATACAATCTTCAAATGGCAATAACACTTTCATTGCACATATTGGTTCATATTGTTAGAGTTAAAAACATTTAAAACTCCTTTTGACACACAGTGTACAGTTCAACTGAATCCCACCAATGGAATGTATAATACATTAATAAAATCTATTGACCCATATAAATTAAAACTATTATTGACTAAAATCCCTATTCAAATTTTTCTTTTAATTTTTGCTTAAGCAAAACTGGCACTAGAGATACAAGTGCAAACACACTTAATACAGTTATGGAAGTCCACGACCATGCATCACTCGTTGAGGTGAGTGTGTGCAATGTTTGACCTGCTTGTATAGCAACAAATGAGGGTGGAGCCACACCTGAAAAAACAATTATAAAAAAATTACACATTTGTCATAACAATCTTACTGTGTAACATCGTTGGACGTACTATGTATTACTGGAAGGATGAAGTCATGAAGGACTTATGAATACTCCAATTGGAATGGAACAAACTAGTATTGGAGGCTGGTCTGCGATATGGTTTAAGAATAAAGAACCATATACAGAATTTCTGCTGAATTGGTTTGAAATTAAATTAAAAGTTTTGGACATTTAAATCATACATACAACTAACAAATAAAACACCACTTAGTCCACTTACCTATGAAAGTACCTAGAGCAAAAGGTACCAATGGAACTCCAATCACAGGAGCAGTCATATTGATAAACCAGTTTGGTAAGAATGGTGTCACTCTCAAGAATATTATGTAATTAAGCAAATTGTCCTGATGCTTTGTCACTGTGTGGGACCATTGTGCGGCTCTCTCTGGGAAGAATCTTTTAACCAACTTCTTTCCGAGCAGATTTGATAAGAAGAAACACAGACTGGCACCTATGGCTGAGCAACAGCAAACTAAAACTAGTGCTAAATAAAATGGGAAAAGAAATCCTGAAAGAATACTAAGAAAAATAGACCCCGGTATTGCGAAAGTTTGTAAACTGTGACAATTAGTTAAGGAAATAACTTTAGAAATATTGGCAA
Source organism: Urbanus proteus proteus (assembly GCA_018251915.1). NCBI lineage: Eukaryota > Metazoa > Arthropoda > Insecta > Lepidoptera > Hesperiidae > Urbanus > Urbanus proteus. Next base: position 8,539 of record DWPV01004434.1, read on the forward strand.
TTGTGTAACTTATTAATATTACAAACAAATTTTGACCCACCTTTTGACTTGTTAATGTGTACATATACATTCACATTTATCATCACACATATTTTCTGTGCTTCGGAGGGCACGTTAAGCTGTCGGTCCCTGTTGTTATCCTTGGATAGCAGTCGTTAAACCTTGTTGGAGGCCTTATGGGCGTTTTAAAAACATTCGACATGGGTTGGCCACTAACCCGTATCAACTCCACCAACACGCATTGGAGCAGCGTGGTGGAGTACGCCTCTTTCAGCTGTGGAAGAAATGTAAGATTTTATTTCTAAGCTTTAAATGCAAGAAAAACTATTTTATAACACATGAGTACCTATGTAGGTACGTCAAACATCCACGCATGTTGTTCATCTGATGGTAATTCGCTGCTGCCACCCATGGACTTCTCTAACCAATCTCATACGAGATCAGAGTTCTGCCAGATGTTAACCACAGATGCATTAGTATTCCTGAAGGCAGCTGGAACGCATCGGATAAGTATGGCTCTAACACACAAAAGTGCCAGCAAGTCAATACAAATAGTAAACGATTTAGTTTATGCCACCATCCTCACCCCGTATTTAGAAAGTGTTATTTAGTTAGGTTATTTATCAGAGTCACACAAGTAGGTATTAATCTTCACCTACTTATTTATCTTTAGAAGTTCAGAAAGTCCACGAAGTAAAATAAACACGATGTATAATATACAATTATACATGTAGGTATGTATTATCGTGCGTTCCGGTAGCTTGTCGCTGTCGGCCGCTTTGTGGGTGACACCCGCTGCGGAGACCGTGCTCGTGTATACAATTATACACATACATGTATACAATGTGTATATACACATAAAGTTCAGGTCCCTTTTTGATCTGTTTGGCTACCGTATACACAGTTATTCAGAAAAGAAAAAACGATGTCTATACCTCACAGGTAGGAATTTTCCCTAGGAATTTTCCAGTGTCGTGAAGGCCATGGACAACATCTATAAACTCAACCCCGAATAAGACCTAAGTTTTATGCCTAAGAAAGCCTCTGATAAGTATGTTTTTCTTACAACATCCTTCAAACCGAAGCATTGTACCACAACAGCTTTCTTTATAGGCATCTTTTATTAGAGCTTATCAAAGCAGCTTACATTTAAACTGCTTTGAGAAGCATAGACTGGGATCATTACAGTGCGAAGCTAAGGCACTAAAGGAAGAATAGTTATTGATGAAGATTTATTCTTGTGTGACTCTGATAAATAATATAGATGTGTTGGATTATTCTTCTAAAGGATGCCGTTGTTTGAGGGTGGAACCAGAAGAAGAATTCCTCCTCCTGGTTCCTGTACCTATTCCTGGTTTCCATGTACTTATAACAATCCATCATGTTTTCGAAGACGGCAAAATTTCAGAAACTGGAGGTCATTATTTTCCGCAACTTTCGAATCCTTTTGGATCGGACAGTCATGTTTCTTCTTTCTAGGAAAATTGTTTTTCGACGTTAAACTTTTTTAAAAATTTACATTAAACTCTTACCTTTAGGTGCGTCAAGCTCAAGCCAGTCTAAGAAAAGCCAATATTATCAAGAAGCAACACAGGAGTACACAGAAACACATTGTTTCCCAAAACATTTGATAAGCCAAAATCAAAAGCTAAAATTGCTTTATATTTTGATACCAATAAAGCAACATTGAGCGGTCGATAGTGTCAACGGGAATCAGTTAATCTTGTCAATCAGACGGATTCCCGCAGGCTTATCTGTAATCTACCGCTTAATACCTCTTCAATCTCGATCCCAATCAGCTGACGCGTACAATCAAAGCACAATTAATTAACCGGAACACAATGCTGATCTGTTGTAAAAATAATCTATCTTATCTCCGTGTACGTCGTAACGAGGCAGCACCCTATCTGGTTAGCTGTAAGTTATAGCGTTAAATATGAAAAATATAAAGAAATAAACGTTAAATATACGTTATGTAACTGTTTTGGGAGAGAAGCTTCTGCTAATCAATTCTACCTAATCAACTATCAGCATTATACCTAATCATCCAGCTAAAATCCTTAAGATTCCTGGATGGAGATTTTTGTCAATAGTCATCGCGACTGGAGCGTGTTAGTTACTGTAGTGTAACAGGTTTACAATTGTAAGTTGGGACATGTGTTTATATGTAAGGATATATACATGAGTACTAGATATTAGTATGTACTGTTGTTTCAGCTGAGGCATTGCGCGGGCGCTAGAGGGCGCGGTGAGCGACGAGGGTGAGTGGTAGACAGGCGTTCGCTAAGCGAGGACGCGGTGCGCGGCAAGCGAGCCGATATACATATACTATACCCGAAGCTAAGTATAATTAACTAATACTAATGTGTAGGATCTACAGGATGAAAGTCAAAACTACAGTTACTGCAGTGCGTGTCGATGTTACACAAGAAGATGCTGCTGCCCATCTTCTGGATTTTGTGTCTTAGTTCTTCAGCTACATCCCCCGCTATAGAGGGAATGTTGCTGTTTAAGACCTACATCATATGGCACATTTAAAAATTACGACTGAGGCGACCATCATAGTCTTCAGGATTGCTAACGTATTTGTGATTGGCTTTATATAAGGTAGAGTTTTTTAAGAATCCGATTTTTTCATTATTCATAATTTTTATATTATGGGAGTAACAAACGAGCAAGCAGTCCATCTGACGTTGAGTTGCCACTGCCGCCTATAGACATTTGTAATCAACCCCAAATAAGATCAGAGGCTTACTTGAGATTGATCACAAATGCGTTGCTACCTGCGGACTAAATTGGAACGCCTCAAATAAGTATGTCTCCCTTATCAAACCCTTTCAAACCAGAATACAGCAGTGCTTAACACTGCCGTTATAACATTATCAGATGTTCATGGAACAGCATACCACTTACCATTAGGTGAACTGCAAGCTTTTTTGCTACTTCATCCCTAAAAAATCACCACAAAATTAAAACAAATACCTATTTTAGTCAGTTACCTCACTATTACCGACCAATTAGAGCTACATACGCACCTATACCGTACCATACGCATATGTTAGTGCATACCCTTTTAGCGAGCTAAGCCTCGGGCATCCCTCTTATGTTAATGGTCACTCGCAGATTCCGTTGCGTACACCAAACGCTAATTTAAACTGGATACTGTGAGGTACAGGCGAAGGGCGGATTGGTTCTATATTAATTAGTATGTCATGTAAATCTTTTCATTGTGGTTTAACAATTACTTGTCGTTGAAATATATTAAGAAATTAGAGAAAATTATTGAGCCAGTTAAAAGTTACAATATAATTCTTATTTATTTTCATAAAGATAATACCATAGACTTTGGCAGTTACAGAGTTGAGGAAAAGATTTAGGAGAGTTTTTAAATCCGTGGTTGTGGAAGTCGGCCTTTTGCATTCTAGAGGCCGATTAGGAAAGTTGTCTTCAGGCGAACGTTGACTTAGTGTAAGGGTCAAGGCCGAGTAGTGACCTGTATAGGACTGACGTGTAATGTCGTCCCGAAATTGAATGCATTGAATTTTGTGAACGATTTTTACGATTATTACGGTTTTTATGATTTTTACGGTTTTTACGATTTTACCGGCTTTTACGATTTTTACGATTTTAACGATTATTACCGTTTTTACGATTTTTTACGATTAAAGGGTTTTTACGATTATTACGGTTTTTACAATTGTTACGATTTTTTCGATTATACCATTAAAACAATTTTTACGATTATTACGATTTTCACGGTTTAAACGGTTTTTACGATTTTTACGATTATTACCGTTTTTACGATATTTTACGATTAAAAGGATTTTTACGATTATTACGGTTTTTACGATTTTACCGGTTTTTTCAATTTTACCGGTTTTTACGTTTTTACCGGTTTTTGCGATTTTACCGGTTTTAACGTTTTTACCGGTTTTTACGATTTTACCGGTTTTTACGATTCTGCCGGTTTTTACGATAATTACGATTTTTATGATTGTTATGATTGTTACGGTTTTTACGATACTGATGAATTTTACGGTTTGTACGATTTTCACGGGTTTTACGGTTTTTACGATTTTTCCAGTTTTTAGGTTTTTTATGGTTTTTACGATAAATACGATTTTTACGATTATTACGATTATTACGGTTTTAACGATTTCAGCCGTTTTCATGATTTGTACGATTAATACGCTTTTTAAGATTTTTACGGTTTTAACGATTATTACTGTTTTTACAATATTTACGACTAAAAGGAGTTTTACGATTATTACGGTTTCTACGATAATAACGATTTTTTCGGTATTTTACTATTTTTACGATTTTTACGATTATTACGATTTTTACGATTATTACGGTTTTTACGATTTTAGCGGTTTTTACGATAATTACAATTTTCTATGAGTTTTACGGTTTCAACGATTTTTACGATTATTGCAATTATTGATTTGACGGTTTTTATAATTTTTATGATTATTACGGTATTTACGATTATACCACTTTAAACGGTTTTTGCGATTTTACCGGTTTTTACGATTTTAACGATTATTACCGTTTTTACGATATTTTACGATTAAAAGGGTTTTTACGATTATTACGGTTTTTACGATTTTTACGATTATTTCAATTATACCATTAAAAAAATTTTTTACGGATTTTATGATTGTTACGATTTTTACGATTGTTACGATTTTTACGATTATTACGGTTTTACCGGTTTTTGCGATTTTACCGGTATTTGCAATTTTACCGCTTTTAACGGTTTTTACCTTTTACCGGTTTTTGCGATTTTTCCGATTTTAACGTTTTTACCGGTTTTTACGATTTTACCGGTTTTTACGATTTTACCGGTTTTAACGTTTTTACCGGTTTTTACGATATTTTACGATTAACAGGGTTTTTACGATTATTACGGTTTTTACGATTTTTACGATTATTTCGATTATACCATTAAAACAATTTTTACGGTTTTTACGATTATTACGATTTTTATGATTTAACGATTTTGACGACCCGGACTTGGACTCGGACTCGGACTCGGACTTTAAGCTGTGCGAAGCTGCGCCATGATGTGCGAAGCCTTGTTGTC
>DWPV01004435.1:0-13622 GCA_018251915.1 Urbanus proteus proteus
CTCGCTGGGAATCGAACCCAGGACCCTCGGATTAGCGGTCCGGCGTGTTAACCATTGCGCCATCCGGGTCGTCGATTTGTTACGAAGACAACAACAAAATTAATTTGTTGATGCCGACTGAGTTCCATTGGGAGGTTTTGCCCTAATCGCCACGCTAGGCAAGCGGGTTGGCGATCGCAGACACCAGATTTTTACAAACAATGACGCTGCTGCCCGTCACCGGCAGCCGTCATGTGTAGAGCCGAAGATCCGGCTCAGTGGCGTGCCTTGGGAGAGGTCTATGTCCAGCAGTGGACTAATGTGGGCTGAAGAGAGAGAGGCTGAGTTAACGAGGGAAGCGTCTTAGTTGTCAAAATGGCAACGCATCTGGGATTAACTTTAGGTAGATTTTTTGTTCTATTTGGAGCCGGTTTCAGATATCCATGAGTAATGTACCTAGTCTCCGTTGAATTTTTACATAAAACTTTTTTGAAAGATGCTTCTTTCCTAAATTAAATGTAATAGCCTATATGTTATTCCTGATCATAATCTATCTCTGTACCAAATTTCATCCAGATCCGTTTAGCCGTTATAGAGTAACAAACATTCATCCGTCCATCCATCCATCATCACAAACTTTCAGCTTTGTAATATTAGTAACATTGACTTTAATATTACGATACGTACTATTGAAAAGGCTTGACACTGGTATGACACATGTATAAGCGTAACCTATCTCTAATTTCCATTCGTCATGCTATATTTTTTTTAATAAATCAAACTAGACCATGTTCAAAGATATATCACTCTCAAAAGGTGTCCGACGCAATCAATATCTCACATCACGTCTTCTAGGAGTGTCTGACCCAATTATGGGCTCCTCGCTTTTGCGAGTCACTTTAGCGAACTATCTAATTGCACTGTCGCTTTTCGCCAACGGGTTGACAAGCTCCATTATGATAATGCACCACATTGGTACGTAAAGGGGTTTTTACAGAGCTTGTATCACGGAAAACAGAAAGAGGAGGAAGTGGCTTAGGAGCCGATTAGTATGGACACCGCTGTCGCCAAACAATATAGAAATCAGTATCTAATCGTGTTCTTACCGCTAAGAAACCTGCATATCTATTGGTTCTCTGTTGTCAACAGTGAATGAGGCACGCTTAGGAAGTTTTACAAAAAAATATAACCCGCAAAATTAAATTTACGTGTTTCCATCACTGGCAAGCATTGACGTTAAGTATGCTAAGTTTATCATACTCGATTCGCCCACGTGCCCCTTGAGAACAAAATGCATTCGATCGAATCATAATATTGGCTCACAAAATTTGTTGTTTACACACATGGTTAACACATAAACTACTAACTAGCGGCCAACTTCATTAATTGTATGTAATGCACAAAGTTTTAACTAACCCGAAAATTTGGACACTTAAAAGTTACTTCAAAATATTACGAAATAGACACAGCTTTTTTAATAAACAATTCGTTATTAAGAGCTCTGTAATTTAGATATAGTATGATAGGAGGTTTATGTTATTAATATTACACGAATATTTGCAAAATTATATAGGTAGGTAGGTATTACATTAGGTGTATAAGGCGAACGAAATTAAATTAAACATCATAATCTTCATATAGTACTAAACAAAATCGCTTTCCGCCGTCTGTCCGTGTGTATTCTTAGATCTTTAAAATTACGGAACGGATTTCGATACGACTTTTTTAATGGATAGAGCGATTTAACAGGAAGGTTTGTACGCAGTTAAAGGCGTGCGTAGCCGCGGGCAAAAGCTAGTGATTATATTATATAAAACAAATTTTCTGATAATATAGCGTCCATTTAGAGTAAATATAATAAAAATCCTTTGGATACTAAGTTAAAATAAATGTTAATGTTTAAATTACCAAAAGTTTTACTTACTTTATTTTGAACTTTATTTTTTATTACTCTCTCTTGTTTCTACAAAGCGAAATCTATAGAATAAGGTCAATGTAAGGTCAACATAAAAGTAAATGCTTACGTTGCGTTTTTATTAAGTTTTTAATTGGCTGGCTGTACCTGCATCTGATGTCAAGTGGTTACTGCGGAGTGGGCATAATGTTCAAGGTAGCGTGGGCATAATACTACAACGGTGGTAGTACAAAGTTCAGGAAGAAATGTATAATTCACGTGTAATTATTATAAATACTAGTGTTTACAAATATACATATTCTACTTGTATTATTGGTTTAGATATTAGTGCGATATATGATAATAAGTGGCATCTGCCGCCCATGGACGTCTGTTATCAACTTCAGATAATATCAAAGTTATATCGAAGGTCGACGACAGATGCGTTGCTGCCCCTGAGAACTGAGTTGGAACTCCTCGGATAAGTATGTCTCCCTAACCATACTCTTCAGATGTTATTAGGCAGAAATAGGAGTGGCGGTGGTTCCGCTGGAATCGAACCACTTAGAGTTCTACCACTTTCGTCAGTTATATCGATTTTGCAATAATTTAACCAATGTGTTGCTTTATATACTAAGTAATAAATGATCATAATACATAAATAACGCTTTCTATACGAATAACCCCACACTAGAATTTTTCTTTTGTTGTGCCACGGACAAACAGACGAATCCATAAACACCCAGACATAGGACAGTAAATAGGTACATCATTTAGATATCTGTCTCGCCGGGGATTGAACTCAAACCCGAAAGTTTGATATGATGACTGCTCCGCTATGCGTATCGTGTGTATCAAAAACTTGAACTTTGCAACTCTCATTATAACTCTCTAAAAATTTATAATCTAAAATAAGTAGATACGTGAAGAAAATTACTAGCCGTCGGCGTATATCGGCAATATGATTAAATTGCTCATACGAGTATGTCGTAAAATCGAATAACGTGCTAAGCGAGTCGTCCGCATTAGAACATTATCGAATAATCGCTGCACACGGGCGTGTGAGTGTCTAATTGTTGTTTTGTGTGTGTGTGTGAGTCATAATATTTGTATGATAGTCCGACTGTAGAACATACCTTGTTTTCTATTAGTTGCAACCTTAAAAAGGCAAAAGACAAATATTTACGTTCTCTTAGAATCGATATTTAAAATGAACGTCGTAAAAAACGAAAAAACGAATAACATCTAAGAGATGGAAGGTACGTATAAAAGTAAAAAAAATGTAATTTTAATATGGGTTAATAAGTTTTATTTCGCAGTATCTTCGAAACGTACATACTAATTTTCACATTTCATCGAATAATTATTGAAGGAGCCGACAAACACGTATCTGATGTTAAACTAACAAAAAGTTCAACGACCTCTAGTCTCTAGTTAAACATGAAACTATAGTTCTTACTATGCGAAATAAGCGAAACGAAAGCTAGTAAATATATTTTGCTATATTAAACACTTAATCACTTAACACTTTCGGTATTTGTTTCTTAAATCGAAAATCTATACGGAACCGATAATTTTACGTTAATAATCACAGTATTTATGGAATAACAAATCCTCTTATATTTTAATTACGTTAATTCAAACACGCGATGAATAATATTTCTTGTTTATACTCGAGAGAGATTATAACACGAGAAAATAATGTTAAGTAAGACTGGAATAAAGTGTATTGTTATCTTATTTTATTTTTTATTTTTGCTTTGCTTTTTATATTGTAGAAGCAGCAAACGAGCATGCGGTCCACCTGATGGTAAGTGGCCATTGTCGCACATGGACACCTGTAATCAACCTCAAATAAGAATAGTTAGGCCAGTTGTCCATCTAACGGAGGTTCGCCTTTGGTCGAAAGTGACAGGACGTGAAAGGCAGCGCGATCCTTCTGCGAAGCAGTTCGCAATGCTAGTGGCGAAGATAGTCAAGGAGTATGTTACCAGTCACTTCGTCGCAGACGTATGGGACGCCGTAGAGCGGTTGCACCTGGAAGCCTGTCTCTCCCAGCCCTATGAGGTCACGGAGACACATTCAGGGGAATCTGACTCTTGTCATTAGGGCTCGTTGTGCGTTCTGCACGCTCAACTCATTAGGGGCATCATTGAGAGAAGCCGCTCTCTCTCGGGACGTGGCTGACGTTAATACCAGCGCCTCAGCAGTAAACGTCGTTTTGTGCCTCGTCGTGAAACAATGGGTCCTACCACTTTCAAAAATAAAGAATAAGTATAAGAGAATATAAATTCAACTTAGAATTTTATGTTACCATAAAGTTGTTTACTCAGGATGAAGTTATCGTAACTTGATAGATGCTTTTTGAGCACACATCGCGGTTTTCGCCTCTAGGTGTTATTTTATATGGAGATAAGGTTACGGTACGGTGCAGCTGACCATTTTACTTCAGTAACTTTAGAAAACAAGGCTTAGTGGGTATCTACGTTATCTTTTTACGGAAATATGCAGTCCATCGGATGGTTACTGGAAACTACCTCCCAAGGAAATCTGTTATCAACCCCAGAAGGAACAAGAATTCTAACTGAGGTCAGCCGCAGATGCGTAGCTTTCTCTGAGGGATAAATTAGAATGTCGAGTCGGTTAAAAAATAGTAGTTGCTATCAATTTCAAGGAGTTACCCTTGAGTAAAATGCGCGGCGAATGCCTACGGAAAAAGAAAACTGTGTTTTGGAACATTATAAACAGTGTCTCATTATCAGCCATCATAATTACATAGTTGGGCCTCATAATGAGAAGGGTTTAAGCCATGTTTCATCACGCCGCCAAGTGCTAGTCAGTAGACCTCTTATAGGTACTTTCCTTTATTGGTTATGTTTTACTGATCTATCAGAGATTCGGTTTTCTCGAATTTCTTCACTTAGAAAGACAGAAAGAAACACATTTATTTTCCTCGTAAAGTGGCACGTACGTGGTTATTCATTATGCACAATACTAATAGTAACGGATGAAAAGAATTAAAAAAGAAAACTGCAAAACTTAAACACATGAGTTTCTTGATAAAAAATTCCTTAAGAATAGCTGTTCGCATCATAATACTCCTCATAGTAAACACATTTCGTAGCTGCGTATTTACTATAATCCACCACCCTATAAATGCTAAAAACATGCGCTTGGCTGCACAGGAAATCGAATAATCACTTTTAATTCCATTATTTGCATCGCTCTTACCCGGAGGAGTATCCTCCCGCTAACTAGATACTTCGTGTAATCCGGTCGGAGGTTTTTGTTCGTTATTTTTTACCGAGTTTTAACGTTTTATACCTGATTTTTAACCGACATCATCATAATATTTCATACACATAATTAATTAAAAAAACAGGAATGTGTGCTTTTAAAAAATCACAATAAAATGTGTATATTAAAACAAGTACTCGTCTGAAATTAGATTATGTACTGTAAATGGTTTCGTTGTGAAACTTAGTCCTGGACCTAAAGTAGTACTCTTGTCTTATCTGGGGTTTATTATAGATGTTCATAGTTCATGTTCATATATTATTGTCAAAAATTTTAAATTTTCCTGAGGGTTTCCTCTCTTTTCCAGGATGGGAGCCTCAGAATTTACTATGAAAAAAGAGTAAATAAGAAGACTTAACATATACATATACAGATGTAACATATACTCAACTTTACTGTGTTCGGGTCATGACGAAGTACGAATTCTCGTAATACTAGGTGTTTCAGAGCAATCGAGAATCGATTCTATTGTTAATAGCTGCAAAGTAGCACTACCGGTATTAGTCCTAAGACCCGATTCTAGAACTGGCCAATTACATGGCTGATCTCAATTAAGATTTAACTACTTAGCAATCGGAATACTTGTCAGTTTGTTATCGCGTTTACCTATTATTGGATAATTTAAAGTTCCGTACCACGTAGGCAAACGCTGTCGGGACCGCGGAAGAATCCTAATTCAAATTCAAATCTCATTTATTCAAAGTTGATTTATATTGAACACTTTTTGAACGTCAAAAACTCGATCACCGCCACGGATGGTTTATTCGCTATGGAAAAGATGCGGCGCAAGAAACTCCATACAGCTGCACCCGGGGTTAGACAAAAGGCGTCTAGAGGAACACCGTGTGGTTTTAGCCGGTTGAAGTTCGGCATACCCTCTCCGTGCCCCCGCACTGATTGAAAAACCATGATGGGTTTCCCCATATAAAGAAAGGGTTCCGTACCTGAAGGGTAAAAAGAGAGACCCTATTACTAAGCTTCGGACGGCTCTCTATCTGTCACAGTAATAAAGTACTATTACGCGCAAGAGATAGATCTCTTGCCCGTAATAGATAGACAATTATTTTTTATACACAATATAACAAATTAGTTGATATTCTCACGGCTGCTAAAACATAAAACACTAACCATAAAAAGGTATTATCATGTGAGAAACCGCAAGTTTTTGGAGTTTTTCGGCTTATCTTTAGATAGGTTAAACTTTCACATCTTATTCACTTCTATAGCTACTAATTTAACAAATTCTAGAAATTAAAAAAATGGTGGTTCGGTAGATCGTTATAAAATCCGCTATGCGAGTTCAATTCGCACTTGGCCAATTATAAAACCCTTTATTGTACGGACAGGACGGAAAACCTGTTAAAAAGGTTGTTGGTTGATTTTAGCCTGTTATTACCGTACCACGTGGTATGGAAACAAGGGTAAAGAAGGAAGGGGGTGTAAGGACACGTCCGACTGACCACGTGGAGACAATAAGCCTAAATATAGAATGTGCGTGTGAAACTTGTGCGTGAGAATCGACGTTGTAAGCTTAATTCATAAGCATTAAACTTATAAAAGCTAAATTAATAATTAAAAAAAAATCAACCAACAAATGTGTATAAAAAATGGTACGTTTTGGACAATTAAATTTTCAACAATAATAGTATTTTGATCTAAGCGTCATCTCGGGGGACCGCTAAGTTTACAGCAAATTAATATTAGTACTAGTACTAGTAGTAGCAGTATTACATACTATGTTAACAGTAGTAGAAGTTTCGATTTAGCGGTCCCCTGACAAACATATATGTACTTTTAAAGAAATTGCCATTTCCTACTGTATGTTACAGTATGTTTCTTTCAAAAGTACATATATACGAGTATACAGTGTTCAAACTTTTAAACGCTGTGTTTTGATTATCGAGGCTTTCCAAATCACTACTCAAGGGAAGCAACGAATCACTATTAAAACTTTCAAAAGTGTTAAAAAAAGAAACAAACTCTTTATTGCGAAAAGACTCGAACCAAAGGGACTCGGAACATGCGTAAATAGCCGGCATTCCAAGTTCAAATACAGTTCGTTATTTTGATAAAAACCAAGGCCTCCAAAACCGGTTGGACGTGGATTGCGTAACTACTTTCCCACCTACGGCCGAGTAAAAATACTATAGAATAATAATATAGAAGGAAAAATTGCTCCTTATAGGTATAGATATCTCTGTAAAATTGGTTGTGGAATATAAATAGTTTAATGGATATATTTTATGACGTGTTATAAATAAATAAATAAATATAGTAATAATGTTTATACAACTGAACGTTTTTATTTTAATGTTTTCTCTTTTAGTAGTATAGGTAAATAGTTGTAGTACTAGTAAATCTAGTTATTATAACTGTTATAAGTCCTATGATTTTTACTAGACACTCGTACTTAAAGTCAACCACAGAGTTATGGCTAAGACGTAAGTTACAAGGAATTCCGGTTAAATTCGGACGGAGATACCGGAGTTATCTACGTAGCGCTAAGGATGGCCACCAAGGAGGATTTACTGGGTGAAAAATCCTCAAAACTCGGTAACGCTCCAATTGTCACAGGCTACCTTTTGAAGACATCCCCGCAACACCGAAAAGAAACAATGCCCAAGACTGAATATGATAAAAATTAAAATTGTATTTTTAACTTTATTTACTGTTTACTTGTATAATTTAAAGCTATATACCTACGAGCAAACCAGTTAAACCGATTTGTTTCAATATCTCCACCTGTCAGGATACTCTGGTAGTTCGGTCGGATTTTAAACGAACGTGTTATCTTTTTTATTTCGTCCGTTGTGGAATTTCATATTTATTGATAGGTAGAGGTTTTTTTAAATACATATGTGTTACGTTAATCGTAATATATGTGTTACGATAAAATTAAAAAAAATGTGATTCCAAAGATTGCTGTCCATTATATGTGGTAAATATTTTATATTTTAGGACTATTATTTGACTCTACATATAAGCAAGGTAAAATGCGCGTATATGGTTTTAATAACACTATAGCCTTTCTTTCCGTGAATGGAGGAAGCGACTGAGGAACAAAATCCTGAAGACTACCTTCAAGCAGCGTGCTCCTGCGTAACTATAATGGTACTTGATGATTGAAACTTCGTGATAAAAACATCTAGGTACTATTTCGATCGCTATCTATTTAATTTGTAAAACAGTCACGAATTTATAAAAAATACCAAATTCACAAGTATTACCTGAACCCGATATTGTGGAATAGAAGAGTTATTATGAGAGAGCGACGGTATCCTTACCATACGATGAGTGAAGTGAATGGTATGTTGTGGTATTCGGGCTATGCGTCATAAATATCAAGCCCAATGACAACATGGTATCTTTAAGGATTTCGCAAGTATTATTACTTCGAAGTGAGTGACGCTCCGAGTAGTATTCGAACTTGTTGAGAACGTCTTATTATGAAGTTAATAAAAGTTAAATAAAGTAAACATTCACGATGGATAGTTTTCCTGTGCTTTCTTACTTTTTATATCATGGACGTAGCTTACAGCTTACCTGACCTCTACTACAACTAACATGCCTCGAAAACGTCTCACTTACCAGTTAACACACTCTTCATGATATAGAAAAAAAAACGTAGGTACTTATCATCTAATAACTTATAGTTAACTTATTTACTAATCTAAAATGTTATTCGCTTCTGCCATAGTAATTAGAAGCTCAAAGTTATTTGTATTGACTTCATCACAACATCGGAATCTAATTAAATTCTCTATAAAGGATATGTAATACTACTCTTATTGGAAATTAATTAAATAAAGCCAATAAGAGGGACTATTGCTCATTTAATTAATCGTGAATATGATATGTTTAATTCATCTAATTTGATTAGTAAACTATACTGTACGGTCAGATAAATAAAGTAGGTAGATCTATCATTTCACCATTCTACCATTTTTAAAATGATCGTGTTATAAAAGTGATTATGTGAGCGTAAATAAATAAAGGAACTGACATGGAACTTTTTTTTTTTATAACATGTGAGTAGCAAACGAGCTTGCAGTCCACCTGATGGTAAGTGGCCACTGCCGCCCATGGACATTTGTAATCAACCCCAGATATGATCACGGTCATACCTGGGGTTGACCACAGATGCGTTGCTACCCCTGAGGACTGAGATGGAAAGCCTCGGATAAGTCTGTCTCCCTTACCACACCCTTCAAGCCAGAACACAACAGTGCTTAAAACTGCCGTTATAAGGCAGAAATAGCTGTGGCGGTGGTGCCGCCGGAGTCGAACTACATAGAGTTCTACCACCTTCAAACTACGCCAGTTTTGTGTAAATATGTGCGTATAAATACATGAAAGTAGAGTAGTTTTTTGGCTTCACTAAAATACAAGGCGGTGAGTAAATCTACCTATTTTATTTATCTGAGACTGTACGTTTTTTTATGTTTTCTTAAAAGTTAGCTTTGCGCCTGTGAGTCGATTAAACGCAATTATTTAACGTGACAGTTTTGAAACTGCCTAAAACGGCTAAAGCCATCAAAATAATTATCACAGTTTTTTTAAAGGTGGTAGAGCTTTTGTGGTTCGAATCTGGAACCCCCGCCACCACACCTATTTCTACCTAACAAAAGTGCGCAGTGTTAGGCACTGCTGTGTTCTGTCTTGGTAAGAGAGACATACTTATTCGACGCGTTCCAATCTCAGTCCAGTCCTCAGAGGCAGCAACGCATTTGTGACCAACCCTGAGGTTGGTTGGGTTGGTTACCTGAGTAAGACTCTGTTCTTATTTGGGGATGATTACAAATGCTCATGGGCGGCAGTGGCCACTTACCATACAAAAAAAAAATCACCACTGATGTTAATTATTGATGATTGTCCCTTTGATTTCTAAAAAATACGATTTAAAAATAGTATTATCTATATTCATTATTTTAATTACACTAAAAGTGACACAAATTGATTCATTTTAAGATAAATAAATAATACCCTGAACTTTATGACTAGCGCCCGCCGATAAGTCATTTAATTTTGATTTTAAATCAAATCAAATCAATTATAGAAATTGTGTCCTTTTTTATGTCCTGAAAAAGTACACAAGCAAGTTAAAAAAAAAATACTGAAAAAGATGGATTATTGTACAAATATAAAAATTACTTGTGTTATTACTGTAACTAAGGTATCTAATGTGAATGTGATATTTGAATAGACAATCAAATTAAAGGCAAGTTTATCTAACCCTCGTTTGACGTCGCTTCTGTGTAACTTATAACAAAATTTGAATAAAATGTTTTTGAATAAATTTAAAGTAACGTGCTTTATGTACAGTATTCACAAATCTAAATAACATTTAAAGTCAAGAACGTTGAAAAGACTTTTAATACAAAATTAACCAACTCTACGCTGTATGAATGCTGTGAAAAGGCGAATTATTAACTTTGTTTCAGAAATCTACACAAAAATATTTTAATTAGCCTATTTATTCTCTACGTAATTTGTACGATTTCTAAAGAAATTCCTACAGATTTCTTTAATATTTTTAACGTAGAAACTATATAAAGAATCGCGCCTTTTTGAATAATTTAAATATACAACTATACGCGTATTTTACACATAAAAATATTTAAGGCAAGAACTTTCTGTGAACGTTTCTGATTTTCAGGGTGTAAAAGTGGTTAGGCCCAAACCTTTATAAAGATCCATGCATCCAACAATCTCTTAAGGTCCACTGATAAACATAGGCCTCCCTTATTAGAGACTAGCTGGTCTCCGCGGTTTCACCCGCGTTTAAAAATATATTTGTTATTTATTTATATTGATGCCCCATTTAGCTGAAGATCCTCAACCAAGCTAAGTGATTTTCAGAGTGATTTCAGTTTGTCAGAGAGATAGTGATTTCAAAATAACATTTTTTTTCTCAATGCATATTAAAGTAGACACGATACCTATAACGAAAATGTCATTAAAAAAATTGTCTACCTGTCCGTCTCTTTGGTTGAGGTAATCTTCTAAACGGCTGAACTGATTTTTACGGGATTTTCACTGGAAGATAGCTGGTCGAAGGCGTACTTTAATTTTGGAAAAAGCATAAGCGCGCGCCACGCGCAGCGGCCTTCGTCGCGGGAAACCTATGTTTAGATATGTTTTCCTTTTTACTCTTTTAACGTGAAACCGCGGGAATCAGCTACTTCTAACTAAATTCTTTGAACAGGAACGCTTCACCGACTTAAGGTAGCATAACTAAGTTCCCTGAACACCGACCGACTTAAGGGAGAATTCCCATTTTATTTGTTCAGTTTTGGTCTTGGGAATCTGGATTTCTCGACAGGCTACGGTCGTGCGAGCCTCGGACGCAAATTGCGGTTTACAGAAATCTCCAATATCTGAGAATTTCGCAATATCGGGACCACATTTATAATATTCCATCAAAACTGGATCTAGATCATTTGAATAGGAAAATACGAGTTTAGGACCTAAGGTTTAGGTCATACATATTCTAGTTTTTCTTTGTGGATGCTTCGTTGTGATGACGTGATGAGGTCCATGACGGAGCGGTTATCATACCGGTCTGACGTGCAGTGGGTCCCGGGTACGATTCCCGGCTCAACAGATATCATGATGAGTTTAAATTTCTGTTCTTCGTCTGGGTGTTTGTGTATTCATCTTTGTGTGTCCATGGCACACACGACCCAGGAGAAAATCCTACTGTGGGGCTATGTGTGTAGAAAGCGTTTTAAGTTGTCAATCAATTACTGTCGCACTACTGGACACTGGTCTTCTCTGAAAGTTACAATGGATGTGATGTGTAAGCAAAAGGAATGCAAGCCTAAGGATAACAAAGTGTAGATTAGTTAACTTAAAAAAAACATTTAAGACGTTTTTTAAAGAAATCTCAATTATTTGAAGTATTTTATACAAAAGTAACATCAAAAAATCTGAATTGAGATACAGCATGAAGATAATAAAAGATATACAAGACAAAATTATTTTACTAAGTTATATTACAATGTAAATGTGAGAACTTCACAAACTAAGCTAATGATAATGAAAATCTATACAATAGAATAGTTGGTGTATTAAATTTGATTTCAATTTGAATAGCGATTCAGTCCAAACTATTACGCGCTAGGATTATTAAGTGGTACTCGATAGTTCCTAGTTACTAGATAGTATTATTCAATTCTGTTTCAATTCGGACATAATTTACTATTTAATTACTCCTGTAATATAGTTTAGAGGTAACAGAAGTGTTTTTGGTTTGATTGCGGTGACTGCAATATATTTGTGACTTTTCTAGCTTGTAATAGAAGTAAGCGTTGTTTTTTCGTTTTCTGTAACTATGCCGAGATATTATTAGATACTTACAAGTTAGTATCCTGAAAATATCGAATACAACTATGTACATATATTACTAGCTTATACCCGCAGCTTAACTCCCGCTTATATTTTTTACAATTTGTATGATTCAGGTATAATGCAATATTTTATATCAAAAGGTTGTAAGTATAAAAGTTACTTTTCTATCCCTCGGGAGTAGTACATTTTTTCGGGATGAAAGGTACTCTATGTCCTATTCTGGACTTCTAGCAATGTATGTGCAAATTTTCATAACGATCGGTTGAATAGTTAAAGCGTCAAGGCGTTACAAACAAACAAATAAACGGACTTTCGCATTTATAATAATTAGGATTTACCTCGCTTTATTAATGTCTAATTTATGTGATTAATGTCTAATTTATGAACATAGAGTTCAATTTTGGGTATAGGTATATACGTATATACGTCATTTTGTATGTATATTGCAACCACAGCAGAATAAAAATCGAATATGAGCTATACGCGTTGAAAGTGTTATCTGTTGATATCTTTCCTAAACGAGTTAAAGCGGTTTCACGGAAAATCTTATTCCGTAAATATAAAAATGTTGAGACGGGATAGAGTCCCCAGAAACCAATACAGCCCGGGATAGAACCCAATTACGGTCGCTAGGCGGTGGCGATGCGGTCAAATAAACCTTCATTCTATGGGTTCTACTTATTTAATGTGTTTCTTCTAAATATAAAACTACCAACTCAATCGCGGTTTCACTTGCGTTAAAAAAGTGAAAAGGAACACATATCTAAACATAAATAACACCCTTTCTCCCGTGACGGCGGCCGCATGCGCGTGGCGCGCGCGCTATCATTTTTTCCAAGTTTAAAGTAGCCTATGTTACGCCTTAGACCTTCAGCTATCTTCCAGTAAAAGTCCCGTAATAATCGGTCCAGCCGTTTAGAAGATTAACTCAGCCAAACAGACAGACAGACAGAGATAGACAGACAGAGATAGACAGACAGAGACAGACAGACAGTGACAGACCTTTTTTTTATTGCATTTTTGTTATAGGTATTGTGTAAACTTTCATATGCATTAAGTAAAAAAAATGCTATTTTAAAATCACAAACAAACACTTCAATTT